>JAREIK010013700.1:0-15327 GCA_029783825.1 Sapria himalayana
TACGTAAATTTATTCAAAATAAATGTAAAATATAATCATAAATAATAATTTTTTTGATGTTTTGCTTCTTTTTTATAAGTTTATATTTTTGTTATTAAAAGTAAATTATTTAAATTATATTTGTCTTCCACATACTTTATTTTTAATTTATAATTCTATAAAAAATAAACTAATAAATAATTAAATGAATATTTAAAATTATAATGAATACAAATTAAATTGAGATTTATTATTTATTATTCACGATATACTAGTTTAATGGTTTAAGTATTTAGGTGTTATGGGTTTTAGTGGTTTAAGTGTTTAGGACTCTTAGTGATTTATAGTTTTTATTTAAGAATAAAAAAATAAAAAATTAAGTTTTTTCAGTTTTTTATTTTTAAGGTTATAACCTTTGAAAATATAATAATTTATTTTTTTTAAATGTTAATATAATATTTAGTTATAATATTCTTAATAATATATATAATGTAAACTCTATAAATAATTTTATTAATAGATATTATAATAATGATCAAGAAAAAATTAATAAACTATTATTAATAAGAATGATATAAATTAAAATATAATTACAAAACCTAAAATGATTCAAAATCAAAATAAAATATATTACAAAATGATAAATTTTGTTTTTAAAATTTTTCTTTTTTTTATAAGCATATATATATTTTTTGATATAAAATAAATTATTAAAATAGATCTGTCTCACTAATAATTTATTTTGTAATTAATATTTCTATAAAAATAAACTGATAAATAATAAAAATAAAAATTTAAAATTACACTTAATAAAAATTAAAATGAGATTTATGATTTATTATTAATGTATACCAATTTAATAGTTTAAGTATTTAGAAGTTTTGTCGTTTAGAAGATTAGATATTTATGTTTTTAGGCATTTAGTGGTTTCTAGGTTTTAATTAAAACAATAAAATAACAAAAAAAAATTTGTAATTTTTTGTCATTTTCATAGGTTATAACCTATTAAAATATAATAATATTTAAAATTTTTTGAAATGTGAATACAATATTTAGTTATAATAATTTTAATAATTATATATCATATAAATTCAATATAAACAATTTTATTGATAGATATTATAATAATGATCAAAAATTAAATTAATAAACTATTAATAATAATATAGATATTAATAAAAAATATTTACAAAACCCAAATTGATTCAAAATTAAAGTAAAAAATATTAAGGGATAATAATTTTTAATTTTTAAAATTTTACTTCTTTTATAAGCGTATATATATTTTTTGATTAAAAATAAATTATTTAAATTATATTTGTTGCACTCATAATTTATTTTATAATAAATATTTCTATAAAATAAACTTATAAATAATTAAAATGAATATTTAAAATAATAATAAATTGAAATAAAAATTAGATTTCTTAATTATTAAGTAGTATTTAGCAGTTTAATGGTTTATGTATTTAGGCATTACGGGCCTTAGGAGTTTACTGATTTTACTGTGTATGCATTTAGTGGTTTATAGGTTTTATTTAAAAATTAAAATAACAAAATATTTATTTTTATTATTTTTTGATATTTTCAAAGGTTATAACATTTGAAAATATAATAATTTTTAAATTTTTTTCAAATGTGAATTCAATATTTAGTTATAATAATCATTATATTTATATATCATATAAATTCAATATAAACAATATTATTGATAAATATTCTAAAAATGATAAAAAATAAATTAATAATTTATTATTAATAAGATAGATATCAATTAAAATATAATAAAAAAACCTAAAATGATTCAGAAGAAATCAAAATATATTACTATATAATAATTTGTTGTTTTGAAATTTTTTTTTCTTTTAAAAAGTTTATCCATATTTTTTTGATGAAAAATAATTTATATAAATTATATTTGTCTAACTCATAATTTAATTTTTAATTAATATTTATATAAAATTAAACAAATAAATAATTAAAATGAATATTTTAAATTATACTGAATAAAATAATATTGATATTTATTCTTTATTATTTTGGGTATACCAGGCTAATTTAAATTAGATCTGTCTCACTAATAATTTATATTGTAAATAACATTTTTATAAAAATAAACTGATAAATAATTAAAATAAAAATTTAAAATTTTACTGAATAAAAATTAAAATGAGATTTATGAATTATTATTAATGTATACCAGTTTAATATTTTAAGTATTTAGAGGTTTTTTCATTTATGAATTTAGCGATTTATGTTTTTAGGCATTTAGTAATTAATAGGTTTTATTTAAACAATGAAATAACAAAAAAAATATTTTTGATATTTTTTCACATTTTCGAAGGTTATAACCTTCGAAAATATAATAATTTTAAATTTTTTTTTAAAAGTGAATACAATATTTAGTTATAATAATCATTATATTTATATATCATATAAATTCAATATAAACATTTTTTTTATAAATATTCTAATAATGATGAAAAATAACTTAATAATCTATTATTAATAAGATTGATATTAATTAAAATATATTTACAAAACCTAAAATGATTCAGAAGCAAAGTAAAATATATTATTATATAATAACTTTTTGTTTTGAATTTTTTTTTCTTTTAAAAAGATTATCTATATTATTTTGATGAAAAATAATTTATATAAATTATAATTGTGTAACTCATAATTTATTTTGTAATTAATATTTATATAAAAATAAACAAATAAATTATTAAATTTGAATATTTAAAAATTAAAATGAAAAAAAAATGAGATTCATTCTTTATTATTTAGGATATACCAGTTTAATTTAAATTAGAATAGTCTAACTAATAATTTATTTTGTAATTAATATTTCTATAAAAATAAACTGATAAAAATTAAAATTATAATGAATAATTAAAATAATTTATTTTGTTTCTCTCTCAACTCTAGAATGATTGCTAAAGCTCTAACCAAAATAATAGGAGCTTTTACTTTATCTCTCTTATGTCTCATCATATTTGATGTTTAATCACTAGGCTATCAAAGGCAATTTGACTCATGTACGCTAACAGACTAAACCAAAGGTGTACACATATGTGTTGAAATAGCTAGTTGTTGAGGATGCTATTTATATTGATTATTGTAATTTCTTCTAAAATATCTCTCATGCGCACACTCAAAGCAATTTTTTTAAACATAGTTCACCTCTAAAAAAATAACAACCTTGTAGCCTATTAGAACAAACTAGCCCCAGGGCAGTTTGAGCAGGGCAAGAAGTATGGGCTCTCTTTCAATCAAGAATCAAAAAATTTATTTTATTGGCATGTCTAAGCCTTTTTTTTATATCCTCATGGATATGAAAAGTATCATTTCTTTCTTTTTATATTAAATGAGTTATGTATACAAGCTCACAATACCCAAAAAGGTGTAAATGAATCATATTTAAATGTAAAAAAGGTTTTAATCATTGCTCAAAATATTAGTATTGCATATTGACACTTGAGGTCACAAATCAAAGGAAAAAGCCATAGTGATATTTCGAATCTCAAGAATTTTAGCTATAGAAAGTTATAAAGAGTAGTACTCGTGCTTTAACTATTTCTAGGGTCATGACTTTTGCTCTTGAGGAATGTCCAAAGTTACAATCATTCCTAGTGCAATGACTTTGCAATATAAAGATAAAATGCACAAGCTATGGTCATATCCAATTCTGCGACCCAGTATTATAGTGATAAAATATGTAATCAAATTCATTCTTAGTACCATAACAATATGTTTTACAAAGAGACACAAGTTATGGCATATTCTCATCGATATGATTTTGTGTTCTAGAGACAAAATATACAATCATGACCATTGCTAATGCTACAATAATCTAAAGCAAGAAAGAGACTGAATCCATAACTCACCCCTTGAGTCATGATTTTGTGTTACATATACAAAAAAATAAATCTGTGACATTCCTAAAAGTTGTGAATTTAATTTAAATTTAACACTTAGTCATTTGATTATAAAAGTGCAAAACATGAGATTTATGATTTAGGGTTTATGGGTTAGGATTATAGTTTATGGTTTATGGTTTAGGATTTAAAGTTTAGGGTTTATGGTTTTTTCTGTTTTTTTATGGAAAATACACACTTTATTTATCATTTAGGCACACAACTTACAAGAGATTAAAAAGCTGACTAATTTAGGCCAGCCCACAAAATCTTATGCACCTTAATGATTCTATGCATAAAATACATAAAAAAACATAATGCCTAAAAATTCCAAGCGTAAGAATACAACTAAAATCACTTGGAATTCCAAGACTTCAGAATTGGCATTGAGTCATTATGTGCACTGTGTCCTTTCCATTCAGATTTGTCCATGCCTTTTTGAGGAACCTGAATGATGAACCATTTTAAAACTATGCAAATATAAGATTGTGCATGTGTGTGACATGCAGCATCAAGCGTTTGCCTATGTCATTGCTATGCAATGGAATACATGTAAAACTAAATACCCATAAATCCACAAGTCAATATCTACGGCACTTTGTCAATTCATTCTCACCTCTGAATTCCACATTCTTTTGCTCCAATGATCATCAAAAGAGTATCTCTTGGGTTAGAATGCTTCCTACTCGAGCTCCAAGAAGTGGTTGTATGTTGCACCGTAAAAATATCAAAAAATATGCATGCATCGGTGTGCATGTGTGATGAGGTCCATCTCATAGTCTAATTATCTACGCGTACAACCAAGCTAGAATACAAGTAAAATTACAAAATGCTATAAGATGGGTCTTTTGCTCCCGGAAGTGTAGCATCGCCTAATGTGTATTTACAAAATGCATTAGTGGGCCCCACTTAAAGATACTCATGGGTCCAGTTGCCCCCATTGCATGCTACATAGAGAACAGACAAGATTGTGTGTGTGAGTATGTCATGATCCATCTCTACAAGTACATGGTGCATACAAAGTCCATAATACAAATAAGACTACAAACATAAACTACAAGTTTGTATCTTTCGCTCCCGTGTGGCTGGTCTGGACTCCTTTTCTTACTGGCCCTGCTTGGTGATGCTTCGGATTTTTCCGGCTCTTCAATTAATCATGGATTACCCGCTACTCCTGTTGGGCGATGGTTGGGTGGCCCTCTATGCTGCCTGATAGGGCTAGTGGGACCCACTTCTAGCTACTCCTAGGTTTACTCCCGACCACTTTGCTCAGCCTCGTCAGTTGTATGAATGTTATCAATGTGGCTTGCTAGTGGGGCCCTCTACAAGGTGGTGGCCCATAATTCAGGCTGCTTCCAGGACTTGCTGGCCCCTTAAAATGCTACACAAAAATGCACAAGAATATGTGCATGTCTGTACTGTGGTCGTTTGCTATCTGTGTGTGGTGTAGCAGTATCAGGGTTTAGGAGTTTCGTAATATAATTATTTATGTATTTTGTGGTTTATAGGTTTTATTTAAATAATTAAATAACAAAAAAATTATTTTTATGATTTTTTCTCATTTTCAAGGTTATAACCATTGAAAATATTATAATTTTTAACTTTTTTTTCAAATGTTAATACAATATTTAATTATAATAATCATAAAAATTAAATATCATGTAAATTAAATATAAAAAATTTTATTGATCGATAATATTATACTGATCATAAAATAGATTAATAAACTATTATTAATAAGATAGATATTAATTAAAATATATTTGCAAAACCTAAAACGATTCAAAATCAAAGTAAAATATATTACTAAATAATAATTTTTTATTTTTAAATTTTTGATTCTTTTTATAAGCTTATAAATTTTTTTGATGAAGATAAATTATTTAAATTATATTTGTCTCATTCATTATTTTATTTTGCAATTAATATTTCAATAAAAATAAACTAATAAATAATTAAAATGAATATTGAAATTAGAATGAATACAAATAAAAATGATATTTATGATTAATTATTAGGGTATACCGGTTTAATGGTTTAAGTATTTAGGAGTTTAGGAGTTTAGTGATTTAAGTGTTTAGGCATTTAGTAGTTTATATGTTTTATTTAAATAATGAAATAACAAAAAAATTATTTTTCAAATTTTTTATCAATTTTGAAGCTTATAACCTTTTAAATATAATAATTTTTAAATTTTTTTCAAATGTGAATACAATATTTTGTTATAATGAACTTAATAATTATATATCATGTAAATTAAAAATAAACAATTTTTTTGATAAATATTCTAATAATGATCAAAAAATAAATTAATAATCTATTATTAATAAGATAGATATCAATTAAAATATAATTACAAAACCTAAAATGATTCAGAAGCAAACAAAATATATTACTATATAATAATTTTTTGTTTTGAATTTTTTTTTCTTTTAAAAAGTTTATCTATTATTTTTTGATAAAAAATAATTATATAAATTATTCTTGTCTAGCTCAATTTATTTGTAATTAATATTTATATATAAATAACAAATAAATAATTAATATGAATATTTCAAATAATAATGAAAAAAATGAGATTTATTATTTATTATTTAGGAATACTATTTTAATTTAAATTAGATCTGTCTCACTAATAATTTATTTTATAATTAATATTTCTATAAAAATAAACTGGTAAATAATTAAAATAAAAATTTAAAATTATACTGAATAAAAATTAAAATGATATTTATGAATTATTATTAATGTTTACCAGTTTAATGGATTATGTATTTAGAGGTTTTGTCGTTAAGAAGTTTAGCGATTTATGTTTTTAGGCATTTAGTGGTTTATAGGTTTTATTTAAACAATGAAATAACAAAAAAAATATTTTTGATATTTTTTCACATTTTCAAAGGTTATAACCTTTGAAAATATAATAATTTTAAATTTTTTAAAAATGTGAATACAATATTTAGTAATAAGAATCATTATAATTATATATAATATAAACTAAATATAAACAATTTTATTGATAGATATGATATCAATTATCAAAAAATAAATTAATATGCTATTATTAATATGATGGATATAAATTAAAATATAATTAAAAAACCTAAAATGTTTCAAAAATAATGTAAAATTTATTACTAAATAATAATTTTTGTTTTTTAGTTTTTGCTTCTTTTTATAAGCTTATATATTTTTTTGATGAAAATTAATTATTTAAATTATATTTGTATAACTCATAATTTATTTTGTAATTAATATTTCAATATATTATTTAAATTATATTTAAGGTTTACGAGTTTAAAGGTTTAAGTATTTAGGGGGTTCGGGGTTTAGGAGTTTAGAGATTTATCTGTTTTTGCATTTAATGTTTTATAAGTTTTATTTAAACAATGATATATCAAAACAATTATTTTTGTTATTTTTTCTAATTTTTGAAGTTTTTAACCTTTGAAAATATAACAATTTTTAAATTTTTTTTATATGTGAATACTATATTTAGTTATGATAATCTAAATAATTATATATCATGTTAATTCAATATAAACAATTATATTGATAGATATTATATTAATGATCAAAAAATAAATTAATAAACTATTATTAATAAGATATATATTTTTTAAAATATATTTGCAAACATAAATTTATTAAAAATCAAAGTAAAATATAATACTAAATAATAATTTTTTTGATATTTTGCTTCTTTTTATAAGTTTATATTTTTTTGTTATTAAAAGTAAATTATTTAAATTATATTTGTCTTCCTCAAAATTTATTTATAATTTATAATTCTATAAAAATAAACTAATAAATAATTAAAATGAATATTTAAAACTATAATTAATAAAAATAAAATATAGATTTATTATTTATTATTAAGGATATACTAGTTTAATGGTTTGAGTATTTAGGTGTTTTGGGGTTTAGTGATTTAAGTGTTTAGGCCTTTAGTGATTTATAGTTTTATTTAAAGAATGAAAAAATTAAAAATTTAATTTTTTGATTTTTTTTAATTTTTGAAGGTTATAACCTTTGAAAATATAATAATTATTAATTTTTTTAAAATGTGAGTATAATATTTAGTTATAATAATCTTAATAATTATATATAATGTAAACTCAATATAAATAATTTTATTAATACATATTATAATAATGATCACTAAAAAATTTATAAACTATTATTAATAAGAATGATATAAATTAAAATATAATTACAAAATCTAAAATGATTAAAAATCAAAATAATATATATTACTAAATATTAAATTTTTGTTTTTAAAATTTTGCCACTTTTTATAACGATATATATTTTTTTGATGAAAAATAAATTATTTAAATTAGATCTGCCTCACTAATAATTTATTTTGTAATTAATATTTCTATAAAAATAAACTTATAAATAATTAAAATAAAAATTTAAAATCATACTTAATAAAACTTAAATTGAGTTTTATGATTTTTTATTAATGTACACCTGTTTAATGGTTTATGTATTTAGATGTTTTGTCGTTTAGGAGTTTAGCAATTTATGTTTTTAGGCATTTAGTGGTTTATAGGTTTTATTTAAACAATAAAATAACAAAAAAAATTGTAATTTTCTCATTTTCATAGGTTATAACCTTTGAAAATATAATAATATTTAAAATTTTTTGAAATGTGAATACAATATTTAGTTATTTTAATATTAATAATTATATATCATATAAATTCAATATAAACAATTTTATTGATAGATAATATAATAATTATCAAAAATTAAATTAATAAACTATTAATAATAAGATAAATATTAATTAAAAAATATTTACAATACCCAAATCGATTCAATATTAAACTATAAAAAATTACTATATAATAAATTTTAATTTTTAAATTTTTACTTCTTTTACAAGCGTATATATTTTTTTAATTAAAAATAAATTATTTAAATTATATTTGTCGCCCTCATAATTTATTTTGAAATAAATATTTTATAAAAATAAACTAATAAATAATTAAAATCAATATTTAAAATTATAATAAATAAAATAAAAATTAGATTTATTAATTATTTGGTAGTATATAGCGGTTTAATGGTTTATGTATTTAGGAGTTTACTTATTTACCTATATATGCATTTGGTGGTTTATATGTTTTATTTAAAAAATAAAATAACAAAAAATTTATTTTTGTTATTTTTTGATATTTTCAAAGGTTATAACCTTTGAAAATACAATAAATTTTCAATTTTCTTCTAAAGTGAATACAATCTTTAGTTATAATAATCATTATATTTATATATCATATAAATTCAATATAAACAATTTTATTGATAAATATTCTAATAATGATCAAAAAATAAATTAATAATCTATTATTAATAAGATTGATATCAATTAAAATATAATTACAAAACCTAAAATGATTCAGAAGCAAAGCAAACTATATTACTATATAATAATTATTTTTTGAATTTTTTTTTCTTTTAAAAAGTTTATGCATATTTTTTTGATGAAAAATAATTTATATAAATTATATTTGTCTAACTCATAATTTATTCTGTAATTAATATATTTATAAAAATGAACAAATAAATAATTAAAATGAATATTTAAAATTATAATAAAAAAATGAGATTTATTATTTATTATTTAGGGATACCGGTTTAATTTAAATTAGATATTTCTCACTAATAATTTATTTTGTAATTAATATTTCTATAAAAATAAACTGATAAATATTTTAAAATAAAAATTTAAAATTATACTGAATAAAATTCAGAATGATATTTATGATTTATTATTACTGTATACCAGTTTAATTGATTAAGTATTTAGATGTTTTTTCATTTAGGATTTTAGCGATTTATGTTTTTAGGCTTTTAGTGGTTTATACGTTTTATTTAAAAAAATAAAATATCAAAAAAAATTTCTATAATTTTTTCTCATTTTCATAGGTTATATCCTTGGAAAATATAATAATATTTAAAATTTTTTGAAATGTGAATACAATAATTAGTTAAAATAATATTAATAATTATATATCATATAAATTCAATATAAACAATTTTATTGTTATATATTATAATAATGATCAAAATTAAATTTATAAACTATTGATATTAAGATAGATATTAATTAAAAAATAATTACAAAACCCAAATTGATTCAAGATTATAGTAAAATATATTTCTGGATAACAATTTTTAATTTTTAAATTTTTACTTCTTTTATAAGCATATATATTTTTTAAATTATATTTGTCGCACATAATTTATTTTGTAATAAAAATTTATATAAAAATAAACTAATAAATAATTAAAATGAATATTAAAATTATAATAAATAGAATTAAAAATTAGATTTATTAATTATTAAGTAGTATATAGTGGTTTAATGGTTTATGTATTTTGGCATTACGGAGTTTAGGAGTTTACTGATTTAATCGTGTATGCATTTAGTGGTTTATACGTGTTATTTAAAAAAAATATTAAAAATTAATTTTTTTTATTTTTTGATATTTTAAAAGGTTATAACATTTGAAAATATAATAATTTTTAATTTTTTTTCAAAAGTGAATACTATATTTAGTTATTATAATCATTAAATTTATATATCATATAAATTCAATATAAATATTTTTATTGATAAATATCCTAATAATGATCAAAGAATAAATTAATAATCTATTATTATTAAGATAGATATCAATTTAAACATAATTACAAAACCTAAAATGATTCAGAAACAAAGCAAAATATATATAATCTATATAATAATTTTTTGTTTTGAATTTTTTTTCTTTTAAAAAGTTTAACTATATTTTTTTGATGAAAAATAATTATATAAATTATATTTGTCAAACTCAATTTATTCTGCAATTAATAATTATATAAAAATAAACGAATAAATAATTAATATGAATATTTTAAATTTTAATGAAAAAAATAATATTGAGATTTATTATTTATTATTTGGGGTATACCTGTTTAAAATGATTATCTATTTAGGGTTTTCGAAATTTAGGAGTTATTGATTTAAGTATTTAGGCATTTAGTGGTTTATAGGATTTATTTAAACAATGAAATAACAAAAAAATTATTTTTGTTATTTTTTCACATTTTCAAAGGTTATAACATTTGAAAATATAATAATTTTACAATTTTTTTAAAATGTGAATAAAATATTTAGTAATAATAATCATTATAATTATATATAATATAAACTAATTATAAATAAATTTATTGATAGATATGATATCGATTATCAAAAAATAAATTAATAAACTATTAATAATATGATAAATATAAATTAAAATATAATTATAAAACCTAAAATGATTCAATATAATTAATATATTATAAATTAAAATATAATTTTCAGGTAAATGCAGGAAAGGAAATATTAAGAGACTGAGGATGCATCAGTAGCACAATAACTGGAGGTCTAGCTGACCGGACGGCGGGCCGATATTGGAACAAAGCCTGACCCATCTCAGGATTTGACCCGCTCCGATTAAATGAACCGAGAGAAATTTTAATATAAAATGTTTTGTAATTTTATTTTTGGGTGGCTATTTTTGGACCCGTGGAACTGTTCATCGTCTCTCTCTCTCTTCTCTATGTGCTATTTATCATGACTATTCTATGTGCTGCATACTGTAAGACATTTCTATTGCTTTAATCTGTAACGCAGAAGCATTTTCTGGTGGACTTAGCTAGTCATACTAAGCGACTAGCGAACCACGTTATTTTCGGTGTTTATTTCTCATTTTTTGATTCTATCATGGATGGTTGCTGAATTTGGATATATATATTGCTTGTTTTCTGTTGTTTCTGTATCTCAATCTCACTACCGTGTAAGCACAATTTCCCAACAATTATATATGGTATACCAATTAATTGGATTAATTATTTAGGGGTTTTGTTGTTTAGGAGTTTAGCATTTTATGTTTTTAGGCATTTAATGGTATATCGGTTTTATTTATATAATAAAAAAAATTTTTTTTTGATTTTTTTTAGATTTTAAAAGGTTATAACCTTTAAAAATAAAATAATTTTTAAAATCTTTTGAAATGTAAATGCCATGTATAATTATATTAATCTTATTAATTATATATCATATAAATTCAATATAAATAATTTTAATGATAGATATTATAATAATGATTAAAAATTAAATTAATAAACTATTATTAATAATATAAATATTAATTAAAATATATTTACACAACACAAAATGATTCAAAATCAAATAAAAATATATTACTAAATAATAATATTTAATTTTTAGATTTTTCCATCTTTTTATAAGCTTATATTTTTTTATGATTAAAAATAAATTTTTTAAATAATATCTTCTCACTCGAAATTTATTTTGTAATTAATTTATCTAAAAAATTAAAATATAAATAATTAAAATGAATATTTAAAATTATAATAAATAGAAATAAAGATGAGATTTATTATTTATTAAGTAGTATATAGTTGTTATAAAGATTATTTATTTAGGGGTTTCGGGTTTTATGAGCCACTGATTTAAGTAAGTAAACATTTAGTGGTCTATAGGTTTTATTTAAAAAAGAAATAACAAAAAATTTATTTTTTGTATTCTTTCTAATTTTTTAAGATTATAAACCTGTGAAAATATAATAATTTTTAAATTTTTTTTAAAAGTGAATACAATATTTATTTATAATAATCATATTAATTATATATCATATAAATTCAATATAAACAATTTTATTGATAGATATTCTAATAATTATCAAAAAATAAATTAAAAATCTTTTATGATTAAGATTGATATTACTTAAAATATAATATCAAAACCTAAAATGATTCAGAAGCAAATGAAAATATATTACTTAATAATAATTATTTGTTTTTAAATTTTCTCTTTTTATGAGCTTATCTATTTTTTGATGAAAAATTATTATTTATAAATTATATTTTTAACTCATAATTTATTTTATAATTAATATATATATATATATATATATAACTTAACAATCAAAATGAATTTTTTAAATTATAATGAAAACAAATAAAAATGAGATTTATTAATTATTATTTAGGGTATCCCCGTTTAAACGATTATCTATATAGTGGTATCGGGATTTTTTAGTTTAGTGATTTAAGTGATTAGGCATTTAGTGATTTATAGGTTATATTTAAACAATGAAATAACAAAAAAAATATTTTTTTATTTTAACATGTTCAAAGGTTATAATCTTTGAAAATATAAAATTTTAAAACTTTTTTCAAAAGTGAATATAATATTTAGTTATAATAATTATTAAATTTATATATCATATAAATTCAATATAAATATTTTTATTGATAAATATTCTAATAATGATCAAAAAATAAATTAATAATTTATTATTAATAAGTTAGATATCAATTAAAATATAATTACAAAACCTAAAATGATTCAGAAACAAAGCAAAATTTATTACTATATAATATTTTTTTGTTTTTAATTTTTTTTCTTCTTTTATTAAGTTTATCTATATTTTTTTTGTTGAAAAATAATTTATATAAATTATATTTGTATAACTTATAATTTATTTGGTAATTAATATATATATATAAATTAACAAATAAATAATTAAAATGAATACTTAAAATTATAATGAAAAAAATAAAAATGAGATTTATTATTTATATTTAGGATATACATGTTTAAAAATTTATCTATTTAGGGTTTCCGAGATTTAGAAGTTATTGATTTAAGTATCTAGGCATTTAGTGGTTTATAGGATTTATTTAAACAATGAAATAACAAAAAATTATTTTTGATATTTTTTCATATTTTCAAAGGTTATAACATTTGAAAATATAATAATTTAAATTTTTTTAAAATGTGAATAAAAATTTAGTAATAATAATCATTATAATTATATATAATATAAACTAATTATAAATAATTTTATTGATAGATATGATATCAATAATCAAAAATAAATTAATAAACTATCATTAATATGATAGATATAAATTAAAATATAATTATAAAACCTAAAATGATTCAAAGTCAAAGTAAAATTTATTACTAAATAATAATTTTTTTTAGTTTTTGCATCATTTTATAAGCTTATATGTTTTTTTGAAGAAAAATATAATATTTAAATTATATTTGTATCATTCATAATTTATTTTGTAATTAATATATCTATAAATTATTTAAATTATATTTAAGGTTTACGAGATTAAAGGTTTAGTATTTAGGGGCTTTAGGATTTAAAAGTTTAGATATTTATGTATTTAGGCATTTAATGGTTTATAAGTTTTATTTAAACAATAATATAACAAATATTTTTTTTGTTATTTTTTCTCAATTTGATGGTTATAAACTTTGAAAATATATCAATTTTTAAATTTTTTTATATGTGAATACTATATTTATTTATGCTAATCTTAATAATTATATATCATGTATATTCAATATAAACAATTATATTGAAATATATTTTATTAATGATCAAAAAATAAATTAATAAACTATTATTAATAAGATAGATATTATTTTAAATATATTTGAAAAACGTAAATTTATTCAAAATCAACGTAAATATATTACAAAATGATACTATCTTTGATGTTTTGCTTCTTTTTATAAGTTTATATTTTTTGTTATTAAAGTAAATTATTTAAATTATATTTGTCTTCCTCATAATTTATTTATAATTATAATTCTATAAAAATAAACTAATAAAATATTAAAATGAATATTTAAAATTATAATGAATACAATAAAATAGAGATTTATTATTTATTATTCAGGATATACTAGTATAATGGTTTAAGTATTTAGGTATTTTGGGGTTTAGTGATTTAAGTGCTTAGCCCTTAAGTGATTTATAATATTTATTTAAAGAATGAAAAATAAAAAATTTAATTTTTGATTTTTTTTTAATTTTCGAAGGTTATAACCTCGAAAATATATAATTTTTAATTTTTTAAATATAATATAATATTAGTAATAATAATCTTAATAATTATATATAATGTAAACTCAATATAAATAATTTTATTAATAGATATTATAATAATGACAATAAAAATAAATAAACTATTATTAATAATAATGATATAAATTAAAATATAATTGCAAATCTAAATGATTCAAAATAAAAATAAACTATATTACTAAAATAAATTTTGTTTTTAAAATTTTGCCTGTTTTTATAAGAATATATATTTTTTGATTAAAAATAAATTATTTAAATTAGATCTATCTCACTAATAATTTATTTTCTAATTATATTTCTAGAAAATAAACATAAATAATTAAAATAAAAATTTAAAATTATACTTAAAAAAATTAAATTGAGATTTATGATTTTTTATTAATGTACACATGTTTAATAGTTTAAGTATTTAAAGGTTTTGTCGTTTAGGAGTTTAGCAATTTATGTTTTTAGGCATTTAGTGGTTTATAGGTTTT
>JAREIK010013701.1:0-24419 GCA_029783825.1 Sapria himalayana
TGAAAATTTTCTAAATTGGGGTTTAAATTGTGTTATGGGCCTTATTACAAACATATGATACAACAGGCATGGGTGACCCATGAAATTTGAAACTCTAGGATGAGAAGACAATCCTGGGTTAGAAGAAACATCTACAAGATTCATCAAAGTAGAACTTGAACTTGCCACTATATATGGAACATCTTTAAGTCATATTGACAAATCCCTATCATGCAATTCATCATCTTTACCATAAAAAATACTGCTAGCGAAATAATGTTTAATGTCTGTTATATTTATGTTTTTTTGATAAACTACTTTGTATAACCAAAGTGTTTTTTAATTCAATATTTTGTTAGTGCTGCAAAAATAATATTCAAAGATTGGGAATGCAGCAATAGCACAATAATGGGTGTACTACTACCTGGTCAATGGGCCGTAAAAAAATTTTGGAGCACAGCTTGATCTATCCAAGTGATCTAACCCACTTCATCATTAATATCGAAAAATTATTTAATATAAATTGATTTTTTATGTTTGTTTTTCATTTCTGCCAATTTTCTACAAAATTGTTCATTTTCATTTTCTCTCTCTACATGATTTTTTTCTTCGTGATTATTGCATCCATAAGTCATTGTTTTGGTAATAATTTATAAACACATAAGTATTTTTCTAGTGGATATAGCTAGTCATGCGGAATGACTAGTGAATCACATAATTTTCTATGTTTCTAGATTATTGTTTGATTTTCTGCTATGATACTGGATTCTGGTTATAGATATATCATTTTTAACTTTTCTTCTTCTTCTGAATCTATAAATTTACAAATCTTGGTAGCATAATTACTAACAATGTCTCATCTCAAATCATAAAGCCAACAAATTCATCATGTTTTCTAAGCTAGGAAATATTTATTTCATGACTAGTTGACTTTTTGATAAAATCAAAAGAATTATGCTTAGTAATGATTAAAGGATTATACTTTGAAAATTTTAACTTATTATCTAATTTAAATTTTCTAGCATCATTAAGATAATTACCAAAACATATGTATTTGGATTAAATTGTTCTTTTTGATTTAGAATATTTAGTCTAAGATTGCCTTGACATATGAAAGTAACCCTCACTGACAATAAATGTAGTTAATGGTCTATATTTATTGTATATTTGTAATATATTCATAATAGAATAAGTTGAATATCTTAATTTCTTTTAGTATAAGTGTCATGATAGTCTATATGGAGGAAATAATTCACTACAAGAAAAATCCCAAATAGCTAGGGACAATTCCCTAGCTAAATGGGAGGTTTCCATCGATAAATAGGATATTATGATGGATTAACGATGGAAGCTTTTCAAATATAAAAAGCTCGTTGCTAAAAATTAGTGAGGGAATGAGTCCCTAGCTAAAAAATTTTAGCAACGAAATATCCCTAGATAAAATAATAATTTTCCTAGCTAAATTAGCAAGTTAAATGTGAGTTTCTATCGCTAAACGGATATAACGATGAAACCTTTTCCAATCTAAAGTGTTTGTTGCTAAAAATTAAGGAGGGACAGAATCCCTAGCTAAAAAATTTTTGCAACTGAAAATTCCCTAGCTAAAATAATTATTTCCTAGCTAAATTAGCAAGGGAAAATTCCCTAGCCAAATTAGAAAAAGAAAAATCCCTAGCTATTTTCATTACTAAACTTTTTTCAAAATTTTATTTTTTTTTTCAAAAAATTTAATTAAATAATTTAATATTTTTATATTAAATTGAATAAAAATACAAACTATAAACGATAATTTATTATTAATAAAAAATAAAATCATTTAATAAATTATTCTGATATACTATTTTACATAATTAAAACAAAAACATAACAAAATATTATTACATCTTATTCATTAATGTATCTAGCAACAGTGCATAAACTATAATCTATCCGTGCATTAACATTGCAATCTCTCCCTCAGCTCCTCTGATCACCATCTTTCTACTGTGACAAAGCTATCCGAGTAATGATGCATCATGCTTAGTGAAAAATTCTCTCTGCTACAAATATATATGGAAAACATTGTGGTAGCATATCTATACAAAAATCAAACCAGTCAATCAAATCAAAACTAATAAATAAATAATTTCTATTTTGATAATTATATAATGCTGTAATATATATGTACATATATACTAGCATTTCACTAATTACATATATTACTATAGTATATATGTACATATATATTGATATATATATATATATATATATATATATATATATATACATACATACATATACATATATAGAAGTATAAATGTAAATATACATATATATATATATATATATATATATATATATATATATACATATATACTATAGTGTATATGTTTCCATGGGTATATATGTATATGTGCGTATATACTGGAATATATGTACAAGTATTTACATGTACATATATACTTCGGTATATATACATATAGACTACAGTGTATATGTACATATACAAATGTAAACATATACACTGTAGTGTATATGTATACATTGGTATATGTATATGTATATATATACAGGTATATATATACAAGTATTTATATGTACATATATACTATAGTGTAAATGTACATATATACGTGTACACATATACACTATAGTATATATGTACATATATATGTACTTGTATGTACATATACAGTGTAGTGTATATGTACAAGTATGTACATATATACTGGTAAATGCTTGTACATATATAACAATGTATACATATACACTATAGTATATATGTACATATACACTACAATGTTTATGTACATATACTACAGTGTATATATGTACATATACACATATACTAGTAAATATTTGTACATATATACTAGTATATATATGTGTGTGTGTGTGTGTGTTTTATATAGGTATATATGTATATATACATATATACTTGTATATATGTATAAGTATTTATATTAAAGTAGAGCATAAATATCTATTATGGAGCATGAACATCAAACAGCTAAAAATTTTGTCACAAACATAAAAAACATAAACAAACACATAATCATGGCTGCAAAAATCAACTTTGTTTGAAATTTGTAACAAGATTTAATAGGATAAAAGTTCAATACATACATACATACATACAGTGCATAAAGTATAATCTATTCATTAAATTGATTTTGCTTTATCTTCCCTAGCTCCTCCGGTCACTAGCATTCTGGTGCGACAAAGTTGTCCTAGTCACGGTGCATCAAATCTAGTGAAAAATCCATTCTCTTCTATAAGCTTCGTATAAAAAATATTGTGGTGCCATATCTGTACGAAAATTAAACAGTCAATCAAATCAAAATAAATAAATAAAATAAGTTCTATTTTGATAAATATATAATACTATAGTATATATGTAAATATATACTATAGTTTATATGTACATATATACAAGTGTATACATATGCACTATATTATATATATACAAGTACACTATAGTGTATATGTACATATACTATAGTGTATATATGTACATATATTGAGAATTTATATGTACTATAAATATGTACAAAAACTGCAGTGTATTTGCAAATATATACTAGTATATATGTACATATACATATAGACTGGTATATATGTACATATACATATATACTGGTATATATGTACAAGTATATTTATGTACATATATACTCAATATATGAACATATACACTATAGTGTATATGTACATATATACTAGTGTATACATATACACTGCAGTATACATGTACATATATATGTACATGTATGTATATATACATTGTAGTGTATATGTACAAGTATTTACATATATACTGGTAAATACTTGTACATATATACCAGCATATACATATTCATGATAGTGTAAATGTACATATACTATAGTTTATATATGTACATATATTGAGTATTTATATGTACATATAATGAAGTGTATATGTAATATATACTGGTACATATGTACATATACACAAAAACTACTAAATACTTGTACATATATACCAGTATATTTGTATATGTGTACAATTACATATATACTGGTATATATGTACATATGTACATATACACAAAAACTACTAAATACTTGTACATATATACCAGTATATTTGTATATGTGTACAATTACATATATACTGGTATATATGTACATGTATTTACATAAAGTAGAGTGTAAGCACCAAATATAAAGCATGAAGATCAAACAGCTATATATTCTATTATAAGCATAAAAAATCATCTTGGTTTGTTCAAAATTACGTTGAACCTGAAAATACAAGGCACAAGAAATTAACAACTAGATTTTACATGATGAAAGTTCAATAAATACATACATGGATACATACATATATGACCTTTTTCTCTTCCCTCTACAAGTATTTACATAAAGTAGAGCATAAATATTCATAATGAAGCATGAACATCAAACAGTTAGATAGTCTATCATAAGAATTAAAAAAGGAACAAACACCTTAACCAGGGCTACAAAAATCATCTTTGATTGTTCGAAATTGCGTTGAACCTGGAAACACAAGGCACAAGAAATTTGTAACTAGATTTTACAGGATGAAAGTTCAATACACACACACACACACACACATGGATACATACATACATGGATACATACATACATATATGACCTCCTTTTTATCTTCCCTCTACAAGTATTTACATAAAGTAGAGTGTAGACACCCATCATAGAGAATGAACATCAAACATCTAGATATTCTATCATAAGCATAAAAAAAATGGAACAGCACCTTAGAACCAGGGCTACAAAAATATCTTTTTTTGTTCAAAATTGTGTCGAACCTAAAAACACAAGGCACAAAAAATTTGCACCTGAATTTTATAGGATGAAAATTCAATACACACACACACACACACACACACACACAAATATATATATAAGAACAAGCTAAAATAAATGATTACATTTTAACATAGGAATGTTTGAAATTGCATCATTAATAAAAAACCATACTCATAAACAGATTGAAGACATAGCCTATAAAATTATAATATATTAGTGAGGCCTTGATTTTGGATATCACCCTAAATCAAGAGAAAAATGGACCTACATGAACTTACCTAGAGAAAGAATATTAATGAAAGCACATCATTATTATACTTTTAAAATATTTAGGAGTACTAAATTATTAAAATATTACAATTGGATATTTGTTTTTCTCTGACCAATTATTATTTGTAAAAGAATATTAATGCTAGATGTTTGATAAATTTTCTCGGTATCCTCAAAATTAAAAAAAATGCTTAAATGATGAATACTTAACATCATGTTCACTCCTAAAAATAAGAACTCTAAAAAAAGCATTATTCAATAATATCATTAGAGGTTGTACGTAGAATACAAGACCCTTGCTTAGTGCAAGATTTATGAGATATTGATATCTCAATAATATTCTTTCAAAAATCAATAAAAGCTCTGTCTAATACATCTCAAATACAAGACATACTGTCCTTTGACAAAGATACTTGTCATCACATCAAGACAATGACCTCTAATATATACATACAAAATAAGAACTTCTAAAGTAATCATGATCTACTAGACATGACTTTTAAATCTCACCAAGAAAGAGAGATAGAAATGAGCATTAAAAGACTTGATGATCTCAATCCAAAGATGTATATACTAAATAGATACAGTCAAAATCTATTTTAAATGAGTTTTCTATCATATCAGTTGATCCAGTTGAGAATAATGAGTCAGACATTCAAATTACATTATAGACAAATGCAAATAATAATAAGGGACCGAGGGAAAAGATTGATCGACAAGACTATGTTGGTAATGAATGATTTACATAGCCTTATAATATTGATTTTTGGAACACATTATTTCATAAGATTAACATGACCACTAATAGGTTATTACTTTCTATTTATCATCACATATATAAAAAATGTATTAGTTAGATATAAAGAATACATTCCTTTATAATAATTTATATAAAAAAATGCTTATGTAGTAGTCGGTAGGATTTATTTTCCTGAAAGCAGAGAACACATATATGATATACGGAATATGAAAGGCAATTTATAGTTTCAAGCAGTCTCCCAAGAAATGATTTAATCATTTTACTCAATATTTACTATATTTTCTCATAGAAATATGTCAAAATTTTCTATTTTTTTAAGATGATCAAGATATTAGTATGTGAAACTAATTGTATATAATAATAATGATCTAATTACATGAGATAATCAGTTTGATATATCTAAACTAAAATCTACAAACCAAGTTTCAGACATTATTTGAAATATCTGAGATTATTTTTAGTATTAAGATCAAATACCAAAAAGTATGACAACTCTTTCACAGAGAAAATAAATTATATATATTTTATTTGATAAGATATATCATGATGTATATTGTTGGCTTACTGCTTGATCTAAATATATTTATGTATAAAGCTTTTATAGTTATACATATAGTAAGATACAATTATTTATAGTTATATGTTATTATACATATATTATATATAGTTATAAATATTTTTATATAGTTAAACATATAGTTATATATAGATATATTCATACAAATAGTTATACATAAATATATACAAAGTTATAAACAAATATATTGGTTTACATATATGTATACATATATGTATACATAGTTACAAATATAGTTATATTTAATTATACAAAGTGTTATAGTTATACAAATATTTATATATAGTTAGACACATATAATTAAACATAATGTTGTATGTTGTTTAAGCATAAAAAAATGAATTATTATTAGATGAAAACATTTTTCATGTGCAATATCTCTCTTATGTCCTGATTCTTATAGTAAAAGATAAAATAAATGAGATTACGGATTCATTTATTCATTTTTATTAATATATGAAATATGTGAAAAATTCTTCTTCTCATTTATAATTTTTCAAAAAACATATTGGAGAAGAAAGAATTATGTCTAAAAAATCTTTGTGTTGGATATACCAACAAGATAAATCTCAACATATTTAATGATAAGTATAATTATAGCTCATAAAAAAACATTTGAACGAATGAAAGAACAAAAATAAATAAATTTTATGATTGAACAAAAAGGATAGATAATTAAAGAAGATTGACAAATGATGAAAAGTTTGTATGATTTCTTATAAAAGTTTTATACCACCACATTACATATTTAGGGGTCAAAATATCAAATATATTACTTTTAACACTTATTTTCATGAAGTGAATTGCTTCAAATCTTTCTTTTATAATGATAACAAAGCAAAAATATTTTTTTTTGTAAATTATGCCCATAATAATGAGCATTACAATTTAAAAATATTGTCACAATGACAAGATGAATGTGGTATTAATTGTAGTGATATTGTTGGATCCTTGTTATAAGTTAAAATACGTGAAATTTATTATTCAAAATTTTAACATACTACTGAGATTAAAAAGATAATAAGAAATATAAAATCTTTTATAAGTTAATTTACCAATAATATTCATTAACACTATTAAAAAATACTTCTAACTGTATTATTAATATTCTCAAAACTCTAAAAATAATAACCATAATATAGAACGCTGATAAATTATTTTGCAACATAAAAAAATTAGGGAATACATGTAAGTAGTCTTACGACTACACTATGATGTTGGAGTATAA
Source organism: Sapria himalayana (assembly GCA_029783825.1). NCBI lineage: Eukaryota > Viridiplantae > Streptophyta > Magnoliopsida > Malpighiales > Rafflesiaceae > Sapria > Sapria himalayana. Next base: position 7,606 of record JAREIK010013701.1, read on the forward strand.
ATGGGACCACAACTACTAGTATGTTGTGGTTATTATTTGAATTGAAAACTCCGAAACTCAAACAAGAAATAAAAATGTAGAAATAGAAATTAGATAGATATTCATGAGCACAAACATCACATCATAATAAGAAAAAATATATAATATTGGAACCAAAGACCATGGAAAGAAACTTCGTGTCAATCATTAGCACATGTCAAAATTCAACACAAGTACACATCAAAACTGGCACAACATTATCATAATTGTAGTCTTGCAATCTCTTTGCTCCAATGTAAATTATGGTTTTCATAACAATCCAGCCACATATTGAAAATGAGAATTGTATATAGAGTTGTGGAAAAATATTTAAAAAATATGAATTAATGTTCAGCAAAAATATTCCATGCAATTTCAAGATTGCCAGAACTCCACAAGAATATCTACAGTTAGAATTATGCTGTATATGTAATTTGTTTTTACTTAATAATCTGTTTTAATAATTTCATGTAAGTCCAGGAAAGGAAATATTAAAAGCCAGGGGATGTAGCAGTAGCCCGAAATTTTTGGAGTAGAGTCTGATCCATTCCATGATCTGACCCACTTCGGTTAAATGAATCGGATGTTTATTTTTCATATAAAATGATTTGTATTTATTTTTCGGGCGGCTGTTTTTTGACCCGTTTTGACTATTCATCATCCCTCTCCTCTCTCTGTGTGATTTTGCGACTAGCGCATAATCGTACTATTTTTTTTGGTTTTAATCTGTAACGCATAAGTATTTTCTGGTGGAGGTAGCTAGTCGTACTGAGCGACTAGCGAACCACGTTATTTCCTATGTTGAATTCTCATTTTTGATTTTGTTGTGGATGTTGTTGGATTGGGATATATATATTGCTTGTTTATGTGTTTCTGTTGTTTTCTGTTTCTTAATCTCACTACCCGTGGAAGCGCAATTACCCAACAAATTATTAGTGATGGAGCTCTTCTGTGAGAATTAGGTTTTAGATTAAAAAATGATTTCATCATGTTTCTAAAGTGGAGACAAAACAAGCAACATGCCTACATTACTAATGAAATACCAGTTGGCTACATAATGTACTCATGGATTGATCTTGATTCAAGAAATTACTCAATGACATCGAACACTGTAGTGAATTTTTTTCACAGAGTTGATTATTGGATTATGAATAAAAAAATATGGAAGAATGGCCAACCTGATGACTTTATCAGATCTCTTCCATGAGGTCGACTTTTGCCATGGAAGATGGATCATTAAAGACTAATGGGTTTTATGGTTTTACAGCAGCAAGGATCCCTCCACACTATAGTCGAGAGAGAGAGAAAGGCCAATAGAGAGACTTAGAGTTTATTAAGTTAAAGACTAGCTACAATCTCTATCTATTAAGTTTATTAAGTTTTATTAGGTTTTAAAATTCAATTAATATTTTGATTTTAAATTATCAAAACAGTTAATATACAATATATATATATATATATATATATATATAAAACTTTAAGGGGGTATTTTGTTTTTTTTTTACTTTATGATTATTAGAACTTTTTTTCACTTAATGCTTAATAGTACTTAATAGCATTAAGAATTAAGTTATTTTTTTAATATTATATTTCTATTAAGGGAGAGAGGATGTTTTCTTTATGAAGGGGAACTCAAAAATGCTGGGTTGAGTATTTTTCGATACAACATATAATATATTATATTTTATCATACAATGAATAATTTAATCTCTTTATTAGTAGAAATTTTAATGTATGTTCATTTTTTTTTAAATATCTTTAAAAATTTTAATAAATATCGAATTAATTATTTAATGTTATTGTAGTCTTTATTAATAGTTATTGAAGTCTTTATTAATAGTTATTGTAGTATTTATTAATATTAAATTTTTTTTTATTTATATATATTTTTAAATTATTTATTTATAATAACATATTTTTATAATTATACGAGGAGAATGTGTCTTACAAGGATCACTAATCTATAGACAATGGCATACGTACCTTTAATATACAAAATTAAATAAAATATTAATAAAATTAAATCATTAAAGATTAGTGATGAAAATTATCCATAGCCTAAATAGTTAGGGAAAAAGCCTTAACTAAATGGATATATTTTGTGAAAATTAAAATTTAAAGAATAATCGCTTGAAATAAAATATAAAATAGTAAATAAAATTCAAATAATTAGTTAGCGATTGATTTTGTCTTGATCTAATTAGCTAGAGAAAATCCATCATTAAATTCTCTACTTCTATTTACGTGAAATGTATGCATATATTAGTGATGAATTATGTATGGATCTAATTAGCTAGGAAAAATATGTCGCTAAATCCATCATCAAATCCATCGCTAAATTTTTGGCTTTTCTTGAGTGGAATTTATGAACATATTAGCAATGAATGTTGTACGGATCTAATTAGCTAGAGAAAATCAATCACTAAATCCATCATTAAATTTATCACTTTTCATTGTACATAAATTTACGAAAAAAATAGCGATGGAAATTTCAATCGACCAATTACGTCGCTAATCTACCACAAATTTTTATTTCAATATAAAATCAAAAATCCCTTGCTATTTCCAACCTAATCCCTCGCAATTTAGCTAGGGATTGATCCCTAGCTAAATCTCCCTAGCTAAATATTCCTTGCTAAATTGATATTTTATTGTAGTGTTTGACATGCGTGATACTTTACTATAGCATTTATAGAATATTGAAACATTGAAATAATTATATTCTAAGTTTAGTATTGATATATAAGATTGATACAATCTACTCATCATACATGCATTCATTAGAATAGTAAAACAAGATGGTTGTTGCATATATATCTTATTCTCAAGATTATCATAGAGAAATGTGTTTCTCATGTCTAGTTGATATACATATTATTTGTGAGAAATTATAATAGATTGCAAAAATCTTATAATAACCATATTGGAATTGTATTTTCATATTTGAGAATTCAAAAAATTGTGTCCATATGAATATATTTGAGAGAATCTAAAGTTAATTAACTGTATGAATGATATAAGTGATATTTATTTTGGTTACATGAAGCTATTTAAAAAATGTATTATGATTCTCCAATTTCTTAAAAAAACAATTATGATATATTTGTCTAATATAATTAGATTGTGATTATCAAGTCTTTTAATCTTTTGAAAGACTCATACCTATTGTTTTGTATGACTTTTATGATGATATCTTGGTATGTATTTATATATTGTATCTCATGATGAAAATTGTTGCACTAATTTTTTTTTGTTTTTTTAAATGTTGAAATGATGTTTTCTTAATAATGTTAAATGTATAATAGCAATTATGATGAATATTACATAATAACATAAATAATGTTGAATTTGTTAGTAGTTTTTTAAAATAAAAATTGTCTACATAAAAAATAATTATTTTAATTTTGGCGAACAAAAATCTCTTTACTGAAAGAATAAAATGAGGTTGCAAAAACCTTCTTGAAATTGATTCAATATCACTGGCAAAAACACTTATTGACACTTGTAGAATGTGTGCCCCACCCGAACACTTTGCACAACTCTTACATTGCCTTTATTAATGCTCTGACATCATGTAAGCTTGATGTCAAAACTTATAGGAACCCAATAGGGCTTTGCGTGCATTGGGGAGGAAAAAAGAAAGAGAAGAGAGTGGAGAAAAAAATAAAACAAAAAATGATAGTATTATTGTAGTAAGGAACTCATTTTACTTGAATTTGATTGCTCATACTTCATTCACCATTAGTGTTGCATTATATAGACTCGTTTTTCTATTCTCTCATTGCTCATATAGCTTGTATATGTTACTTGCTACTTTGAATGTAAGATACATAATTTGAATTAATATGTCCATTGTTATTTTTAAATTTTTTTGTGGCTCATTTGTTCTTGTTCACCCTTTATTAATAGGTGGTTAACTGTTAATATATCATTATCAAATTATTGATGCCCATTCTATATGTGTCATGCCCCCTCTTCTCATTCAAAGTGATGCTACATTTCTTGCCGGTAAGCCAAATATTGGTGATTTCATTTAACTAGTAAAAGCATATTTTTTTAAAGTAGCAATTAGTGGTGAGGATGACCCCGTCTTTTTTCAATGCCACATCTTAAAAGGAATAATAATTGTAGAATGTTGATTTATTTTTATCCCATTGCAAATGTGATGTGTAATAAATTATAGAATGTTCATAAAATAAATATTTATTTTTGTTAAGAATTATTTTTGTTCCCATTAATTGTATTTTACTAAAGATTTATTTTTTATTAATTAGTCTCACTTCCATGGTCATTATATAACCATGGAATATTGAACCATGGTGGGAGACAAAAAGGTTGAAATAATTTGATTAATTGCTTTTGATCCTTTTGAAATAATGATTGTCTGCCACATCATTTCATAACTACCTAGATGGTACATGCACCATGGCACACTACGCGGCAATGCCAGTGATGATGTGTAATGCACATGTGCTGGCATGTGGCTTAGTTTTAGTGGGTCCATGGTCCATTGAGTAGTGATGCCATGAGATGTGGTGTCGTGGACACGCAACCATGGTGCATAACTATTTTGAAGTGCATAGTGTATCTATGGTGCAGTGATCATGGATGTGTGGTTGATGTACTAGACGTGCACCATGTGTATGTTTGATACAGCCATGGTGTAGTGTGTGCAACATGTGGGTTGTGTTCATTGGGTTCTTTTTTTATATGTATCAAAGAGAGTGATTTTTCATGTAGAATCAAGCGAGTAAAAACTATATAGTTGTTATGAAAGTAGCCACTACTTTGGTGGTTCCATCACTATTATACTACTATAATAAATGATTAAAGTTAAGTGTGTAATGAGAAATATTATATTTAATTGATTTTCATCTAGCTTAATTTTTTTATTTTTTATTATATCATAGGAACTCGTGTAGCAACGTATGACAGCTACTTCTCAACAGTTGAGGGTTCTATGGATCTTTAGATAACTTTTTTAAAGGAAAAAATGTAGGAAATAAAAGAAGTGAATGATGAGATGAAAGAAATAAAAAAAGCAATGCAATAGTAGATGACCTATAAGGAATCACAGTTAGAATTTTTGATGAGATAGATAGCACACCGAGTTCTAGTAGAGTACTGACGTATGAGAGCCTAGCACAAATGTACAAGCTAATAATGAATATGATGATATAGTTTTAAAAGATTATATACCATATGTATTGTTTTTGTTTTAACCATTTAACTTGTGTATCATAATTATTTCTGAATTATTTTTGGTTTTTTTTAATTATAAAAAATGGTTTATAGTATATGTATTTATTAAATTTAAAATAAAATTTTAAAAAATGAAATTAATTTTTTTGTAAAAAAAATAAAATTATGAAAATAAGTTTGGAATGAAAATAGCAAGTGATTTTTACCTCGCTAATTTAGCTAGGGAATTTTCAGTATATATTGAGTCGAAAAATACTAATTACTACTCTTAATTACGATCAAAATTAGCAAGGGAAAAATATAATTAGCTAGGGAATTTTTGTCGTTGAAAGATTTGCTAGAAATTTTTTTTTCTCATTAATATTATGTGACGAGCACTTTTAATTTGGTAATTATTTCAATCGATAATTTGTCGTTATTCTATTTTAGAGATGGAATAAGCCCTAATAGTTAAAGAAATTTTCCCTAGCTATATGGGATTTTTTTTGTAGTGAGATTGATAGATAGATTAATAGATAAATTGATAGATAGATTGATAGATAGATTTGATAGAAAGATAGATAGATAGCGTGATAAAAAGATATATAGATAGAGATAAAAATAGATAAATAAATAGATAGATAGATAGACAGTGAGATAGATAATTAGATAGATAGACAATTGATAAAGAGATAGTTAGATAGATAAAAATATAGATAGATAGATATATATATTGATAGACAATTAATAGAGAGATTGTTATAGAGATAGATAGACAGGAAAATAGATATAAAGATAGATAGCAAGAATTGAAAGAAAGAAAGAAAGATAGATAGATAAATAGATAGATAGATAAACCGATAAATAGATAAATAGATAAACAGATAAATAGATAGATAGTTAGACAAATACAAAGAGAGAGAGAGAGAGAGAGATATATATATATATATATATATATATATATATATATAACTAATAGATAGACAAATAGATTGATATAGAAATTTATAGATAGATTTACACACATATTGATAGACAAAATAATAGATAGATTGATAGACAGATTGATTCACAGATAGATAGATAGATAGATTGATTGATTGATAAATAGATATATAGATAGATAAGCAAGTAAATAGATAGACAAACAGATAGATGATTGGATGATAGATAGATAGATAAATAGATAGACATGTTGATAAACATAAAGAAGATAGACAGATAGACAGATAGATAAAAAGATAGATAAATTGAAAGAAAGATAGACAAAAAGATAAATAGATAGATAGACAGATAGATAGATAGACAAGTAGATAGTAAAATATATGAATAGATAGAAAAATAGATAGAAAGATAAATAGATATATAGATAGACAGATAAACAGATAGATAGTATGTTATATTGACAAATAGGTAAATAGACAAATAGTTAGACATATAGATAGAAAAATATATGCACAAATTGATTGAAAAATAGATAGATAGATAGAAATATATAAAGATAGATCAAGAGGAAAAATGATAGACAAATAGATATATAGAAAAAAAGATAGTTAGATAGTTAGTTAGAAATTGATATAGATAAATAGATAGATAGATAGATATACGGATAAATAGACATATAGATAGATAGATAAATAGGTTAATAGATATATAGATAGACTGATAAATTGACAGAAAGATTCACAGAAAAATAGATAGATAGATTGATAGACAAATAGATAGACAGACAGATAGACAAATAGATAAATAGACAGATAGAAAGATAGATAGCTAGATGATAGATAGATGATAGATAGACATATATATAGATAGATAGATAAACACATAAAAAGACAAACAGATAGACAAATAAATATAATGATAAACATATAGACAAATAGATTGACACACATATAAACATACAAATATATTGTTAGATAGACAAATAGATCGACAAACATATAGAAAGATAGATAGACAATAAATAGACATACAAATAGAATGATATATATATACAAACAGATAGACAGATAGATCGACAGATAGATAAATAGAAAGACAAATATATAGATAAATATATAGATAATTAGATAGATTAATTGACAGATAGATAGATAGTTAGACAAATTGATAAGTAGATTGATAGATAGAATGATAAACATATTGATAGATAGATTTAAAGATAGACCGATAAAGAGTCTGAAAGAAAGATTAATAGATATATTAATAGAAAGATAGATAACTAGATAGTAGATAAATAAATATACAAATGAATAAATAGAAAGATTGAGAAATAGATAAAAAAATTTTTAGATTGATTAGTAGAGTGATTAAAAGATAGATTGATAGACATATTGATAAACAGATAGATGGAAAAATTGTTAGAAAGATAGATAGATAGATAGATTCATAGATATTTATATAAAATAAAAGATAGATAGATATTTAGAGAGATAGATAGACACATATATAAATAGATCGATGAACACATAGATAGATAGAGATTGAAGGATAGATAAAAAAAAAGAAAGACGGATTGATAGAAAGATAAATAGATTGATAGAAAAATAGACAGATAGATAAATAGATAGACTGATAGATAGAAAGATAGATAGACTAATAGATAGACAAATAAATAGATAGATAGATATTTATATTGTAAGATTGATAGATAGATATATAAACATATTGATAATTAGATAGATAGATAGATTGATATATAGATTGATCGAAAGATTGATAGTCGTATTTAAAAATAGTTTGATAGATAGAAAGATAGATAGATAGATTGACAGATAGATACACATATAGATAAATATATAGATGGATAGTTAGTTAGATAAATAGATAGATACATAGACAAATAGTGAGATAGGTAGATAGACATATAAATAGATAGGTAGATAGACATATAAATAGATAGGTAGATAGATATATAGATAGACATATAGATAGATAGATAGATAGATAGACAAATAGATAGATAGACAAATTGATAGATAAATAGATAGATAGTTAGATATAGGACATACAGATAAATAGATAGATTAACAGAAAGATTGACATTTAGAAAGGAAAAGAGATAGTATATTGATTGTTTGATAGTTAGATAGATAGACAGATAGATAGAAAGATAGATAGATATATATATACACATAAATAATAAACAAATATAAAGATAGATAGATAGTTTGATAGAGAAATATATAGAAATATCAATAGATAGATAGATAGATAAATCGATAAATATATATAGACAGATAGACTAATAGATAGACATATTGATAGGAAAATAGATAAAAAGATAGATAGACTAATAGATAGATAGACTAATAGATAGATAGACATATAGATAGAAAAATAAACAGAATATAGATAGATAGTTAGTTAGATAGACAGATAGATAGAAAGAGAGATAGATAGTCAGGTTTATAAAGAAATGATAGACAGATAGATAGATAGATAGATAGGCACATATTGATATATAATTAGATAGACACAAAGAAAGACATATAGATAGACAAATAGATAGAAATATAAATAGACAAATATAAAGACAGATAGATATATAGATAGAAAGACAAATAAATAGACAAATAGATAGTGTGATAGGCCAATAGGTAGATAGATATATAGATAGATGGATAAATAGAATGATATAAATATATATAGAATAACATATAAATAGATATATATATAGATAGAAAGGTAAACAAATAGATAAACAAATAGATAGAAAGTAAGATAGATAAATAGAAAAATAGATAAACATATACATAGACAGATAGATAGACAAATAGATAGATAGATAGATTGATTGATTGATAGATATACTTTTATAGATAGATAGATAGACAGACAGACAAATAGATACATAGATAGGTAGATAGACAGATAGATTGACTGAAAAATATTTAGATATATAGATAGTAAAAGAGATAGATAGATAGATACAAAGATATATAGTTAAATAGCTAGACAGTTAGATAGGAAAATAGATTGATAAATAGATATATAGACAAATAAACACACATATAGACAAACTGATAGTTAGTATGTCGGTCATTCATGGAGATAGTTAATCAGGAAGTCAAATAGATAGACAAATAGATATACAATTAGATTGACAGATTGTTCGAAAGAAAGAAAGATATATAGATAGACAAATTGGAAAACAAGATATAGATATATAGATAGATAGATATCTAGATTGATTAATATATAGATACTAAGATGGACAAAATGATAGATATATTTTTAGATAATAGATAGACATAGAGAGAGATAGATATTTAGACAGACAAAAAAATAGATAAATAGATATAGATATAAAGAGATATAGATATAACATAGATAGATTGATAGTTAGATATACAAATAGATAGATATAAAGATAGATAGACAAACAAATATATATATATATATATATATATATATATATATATATATATATATAGACAAATATATAGACAAATAGATAAATAGAAGACTGACAGAGAAAGAGATATAGATAGATAGATTGATTGATTGAAAATAGATAGACAGATATATAGACATATAGATAGATGGATAGATAGACAGATAGATAGATGGATAGATAGACAGATAGATAGAAAGCTATGCAAATATATATTGACACATTAATAGAGAGGTATATAGACAAATATATAGAAAGATAAACAAATAGATATACAGATAGATAGACATATTGATATATATATATATATATATATATATATATATACCGAAAATTATATTTATATATATATAAACATATAGGAAGACATATAAATAGATTGATAGATAGAGAGATAGATATTTAGTTAGATAGATAGATAGATAGAAAGAAAGATAGATTATTAGATTGATACATAGATAGATAAATAGATAGATAGATAGATAGATCAATAGACAGATAGATAGATAGATAGACACATAGGTAGATAGAAAGAGAGAGAGAGAGAGAGAGAGATATATATATATATATATAGACAGATAGACATACAGATAGATAGATATATAGATAGATAAAAAGTTAGTTAGAATGATAGTTAGAAAGATAAATAGATTGAATGATAGATAGACACATAGATTAATTGATTGATAGATATATAGATAGATAGACAGATAGATAGAAAACAAATAGATAAACAAACACATAGAAAGGCAGATAGTCAGATATTTAAATAAATTGAAATACAAATAGATTAACACAGATAGAATAATACATAGATAAATAGATATATACATAGATAGATAGATATATAGATAGACAGACTATAAAATTGATCTATAAATAGATATATATAAGACAATTAGATAAACATATAGAAAGATAGATTGATAGATAGATATAATGATAGATAGGTATATATATAGAGAGATAGATAGATATATAAATAGATATACAGATACATAGATAGACACATTAATAGATAGAAAAATAGATAGTTAGACAGACAGATATATAGATATGTATATTGATAGACAGCTAGAATCATTAATAGAAGTATAGATAGATAGATAGAAAAATAGATAAGCAAAAAAGATCGACAAATATATACAAAAATAGATATAAAAATAGATAGTCGAATAGAAAGATAAACATAGATAGTCAAAAATAGAGAGATAGATAGAATCTATATAGACAAATTGATAGACAAATAAAAAGCCCGATACATAAATAGATATATAGATAGAAAAATAGTTAGACAAAAAGATGACATATAGATAAAAAATAGATAGATAGAAAGATATAATAAATAAATAGATAGATAAAAAGATAAATAGACAAATTGATACACATATATATATATACAGATAGATATATAGATAGAAAGATAGTCAAAGAGATAGACAAATAGATTGACATATATATTTATATATACAAAGAGAAATAGATAAACAAATAGATAGACAGATATTTAGACAGATAGACAGATAGATGGATAGATATATAGATAGATAGATAGATAGAGAGATAGAAAAATAGATAGATAGATATATAGACATATAGTTTTACAGATAGATAGATAGAAAGATAGATAAATTGCTCTACAAATATATAAATACATTGATAGATAGATATATTGACAGATAGATAGATAGCTAGACAAATAGATAGAAAGATAGATAGATATATATATATATATATATTGATAGATAGATAGATAGACAGACAGACAGATAGACAGACAGACAGATAGATATCTAGAAAGATCGATAGATTGACATAAAGATAAATAAATAGATAGACAAATTATTAGATAGATATATAGATAGATGGATACAAAGATAGATAAATAGATTAATAGATAGATTGATAGATTGATTCATTGACAGATACATGGACAAATAGATAGATAAATATATATAAAGAATATGATATATAAATAGATAGACATATAGATAGATAGATAGGTAGTTAGTTATATAGATATATAGATTGATAAATAGATAGACAGATAGATAAATTGATAAATAGATAGGCAGACATACACACATATAGGCAAACAGATAGACATACATATAGAAAGACAGATAGTCAGATATATAAATAAATTGAAAGTCAAGTAGAATGACAAATATATTAACTACAGATAGACACACATATAGATAGACAAATATATAGATAGATAGATAGATATATAGATAGATAGACAGAATGATTGATTGTTATATACATAGTTAGATAGATAAATAGATAAACATATAGATAGATAGATAAATATGACAATAGTTAGAGAAATAGATATATAGATAGACAAAAAGAAAGGCAAATAGATCGACATATACATATCTAGACACTTAGATAGATAGATAAATAGATAGATAGATTGACAGACAGATAGATTGGTATATTGATAGACAGACAGATAGATATATAGATAGAATTATAAATAGATTGATAGATAGAGGGAAAAATAGATAGATAGATTGATAGACTAATAGATAGATAAATAGATAGACAACTAGATATAAAAATAGATAGTCAAATAGAAAGATAGACATATAGAGAGATAGATAGAAAATATATACACAAATTGTTAGAGAAATAAATAAACATATAGATAAATAGATTGATTGATAGGCAAATATTTAGATAGAAAGATAGGCATCTAGATAGACAAATAGATAGACATAGATATATACAAATAGAATAATAGATAGATACATATATAAATAGATAAATAAATAGATATATTTATATACAGATAGATACACATAAAGATAGACATATAGATAGATAGACAGATATATAGATAGATAGTCAAAGTGATAGACAAATAGATAGATAGATTGACTGATAGAAATATTTTCAGATTCATAGAAAATTGATAGGCATATATATAGACATATAGATGGACATAAAAATAAATTGAATGAGAGAAGATAGATCGATAGACATACAAATAGATAGAAAGAAAGATAGATAGATAGATTGATGATTGATTGATTGATTGACAGATAGATAGTGAGATAAAAAGACTGATAGAAAGATAGATAGATAACTATATAGATAAATAGATAGATAGATAGATAGATAGATAGATAGATAGATATACTAATAGACAGATAAGATAGATAAAAAATAGATAAATAGATAGATATATAGAAAGATAGAAAGAAAGAGAGATAGATATACAAATAGGAAGATAGAGAAATATATAAACATATATATAGATAGATAGATATATAGACAAATATATAGATTAATTGATAGATAAATTGATAGTTAGATAGATAGAAAGATAGGATAGATAAGATAGATAAATACATAGATAATAAGAGATATAGATAGATAGATATACATATAGATAGATATACATATAGTTAGAAAGATATATAGACAGATAGATAGATTGTTAGATAGATGATAGATAAATTGCTAGATAGATAGATAGATAGGTAGATAAATAGATACATAGATAAACATATAGAGAGACAAATAGATTGAAAGATTGATATACATATAGATAAATAGACTAACAACACACACACACACCACAACACACACACACATATATATATGTAAGATAGATAAATTAGATAGATAGATAGAGAGAAGGATAGATAGATAGATAGACACATCGAAAGGCATATAGATAGACATATAGATAGATAACGAGGTATAGATAGATAAGAGTAGATAGATAGAATAATAGATAGATATATAGAAGCAAATAGATCTATTTTAGATAAAAATATAGATATAATAATAGATAGACAAATAGTTAGATAGATAGAGAAAAATAAATAGATATATATATATATATATATATATATATTGATTGATAGTTAGATTGACATATAGATAGATAGATTGATATATAGATAGACAAATAGATAGATAGATATAAATATAGATTTAAAGATAAATTGATCGATTGATTATTGATTTATAGAGACAGAAAGATAGATAAAATATAGATAGATAGATAGAAAGATAGATTTACAAATATATATACATATCATTTAGATAGATAGATAAATAGATATACACAAACATAGATAGATATAAAAATAAATAGATAAACATGCAGATAGATAAATAGATAAATAGATAGACAAATTTTAGATAACTTTATACCAAGACTCTAAGATAGATTTATTGAAAGATATATAGACTGATAGATAGATTGATTGATTGATATGTAGATTGAAAAATAGATAAATTGATAGACAGACAGACATATAGATATATATATATATATATATATACACATAACTAGATAAATAGATTGATAGATAGATATAAATATAGATAGTCAAATAGATAGATATATAGATATATATAGATAGATATATAGATATAGATATATATATATATATATATATATATATAAATATATATATATATATATATATATATGAAAATTGATATACATATAGATAGACAAATAGATTAACAGATATAAAAAGAGAAATATAGATTGATAAATAGACAAATTGATAGACTATTAGATAGACAAACAAACAAATAGATAGATAGACATACATATAGAGAAATCGACACTAAGTCAATAAGTTATGTAGGCAATAAGTCTGGTAGGTGATATATATAGATAATCTCTATACATATACATAGACAAATAGACAACCTTATATTTCGAAAGATAGGTAGACAAAATAAATAGACTGAATGATAGATAGACAAATAAATAAATAAATATATACATATATATATAGACAGATAGATATACAAAAAGATAGATAGATATTTAGATAGATAAATAGACAAAATGGTAGATAGATATTTAGACAAATAGATACACAAAAAGATAGATAAATATTTAAATAGAATGATAGTTAGATTGATTGATAGATATAAATATATATATATATATAGAAAGATAGACATTTCGATATAGAGTTAGATAGAATGATAGTAAGGCAAATAGTTATATAGATTTATAGGCAAATAGATAGACAGGTAGATTAAAAGATAGACATATAGCAGACAAATAAATCGACAGACAAATAGACAGTTAGATAGATAGATTAATTAAAAGATAGACAGACAGATAGAAAGATAGATAGATAGATAGACAGATTCTAAACAAGTATACCGAAAACTAGACAGACATATAGACATACAGATAGATAGATAGATAGATAGCCAGACATATAGACATATAGATAGATAGATAGAGAGCCAGACATATAGACAGATAGATAGATAGATAGATAGACAAACAGATAGACATATAGATAGATAGACATAAAGACTGATAGATAGATGGATAGACAAATATACACATAGATAGATAGACAGGTAGATAGAAAAATAGATATACTTTTAGATAGAAAGATAGATATACTAATAGATAGACAAATAGATATATATATATAGACATATAGATAGACAAAAATAAATAGATAGATATATATATATATATAGTTAGATAGATAGATAGATAGATATATAGATATACAAATAGATAGATAGATAAATAGAACTAAATATTGATTTAAAGATAGATTGAAAGATTGATTTATAGAGAGACAAATACATAGATAGATAGATAGAAAGACAAATCGATCGAAAAATAGATATACATATCATTTAAAAAGATAGATATATAGATAAACAAATAGATATACACATACATAGATAGATATAAAAATAGATATATAAATAGGCAGATAGATATATAGATAGACAAATTTATAGATAGATTTATAACAAGATTCATAGATGGATAGATTGAAAGATATTTAGACAGAAAGATTGATTGATTGATAGATACATAGATAGGTAGATTGACAAATAGATAAACTGATAGATAGATAGACAGATACACACACACACACACATAGATAGATAGATAGATAGATAGATTGATAGATATATAGATAGATTGTAAAATTGATAATTAGTAGATAGATAAATAGATAGCCAGAAAGATAGATAAATAGATAGATAAATATATTGATAGATAGATATAAATATAGATAGTCAAATGGATATATATATATATATATATATATATATATATATATATATATATATACAGATAGATATAAAAATCGATATACATATAGATAGACAAATAATTAAACAAATATAAAGAGAAAAAAAAAGATAGATAGACAAATAGATAGACATACACACATATAAAGAAATAGACACTAAGTCAATCAGTTATCTATGCAAAAAGTTCAATAGGCAATGTATTTAGATATATCGATATACATATACATAGACAAATAGATAAACTTATATATTGAAATATAGAAAAATAAATAGACTGATAAATAGACTGACAAATAGAAATAAATAAATAAATAAATAAATAAAATATATATATATATATATATATATATATATATATATATAATATATATATAAGATATATATTTAGACATATAGATAGACAAAAAGATAGATAGTTATTTAGACAGATAGATAGATAGATATTTAGACAGATAGATAGACAAAATGGTAGATAGATATTTAGATAGATAGATACACAAAAAGATAGATAAATATTTAAATAGAATGATAATTAGATAGATATATATATATATATACATACATACATACATATATATATATATATATATATATAGAAAGATAGACAGATATATAGACAGTTAGATAGAAATATAGTAAGATAAGTAATTATATAGATAGATAGACAAATAAATAAATATATATATATATATATATATATATATAGAAATATAGACAAATAGTAGTCAAATAGATTGATAGACAAATAAACATATAGATAGATAAATAGATTAATAAAAAGATAGACAGACTGATAAAAAGATAGACAGATAGATAAAATAGATTCTAAATAAGTATACCGACAACTATACAGACATATAGACATACAGATAGATAGATAGATAGATAGATAGACAAACAGACAGATAGATAGATAGAAAGACTAATACATTGTTATATAGACAAACATATAGAGAGACAGATAGATAGACATATTGATAGATAAAGAGAAAGATAGATAGAAAAATAAATATACATATAGGTAGATAGAAAGATAGATATGAAAATATATTGACACACAGATAAACAAATACATAGACAAATATATAGATAGATAGATAGATAGACAGAGAGATAAATAAATAGATAGATATATAGAAAGATTAATAGATATAAA
>JAREIK010013702.1:0-117500 GCA_029783825.1 Sapria himalayana
TTAATAGCATTCATCTTGTAACCTTAATCATAAAATAACAAGATTGTTTCGTCTTGATTTATGGTAGAGATGGAGAGTAGGCTGCAAGATTGAACACAAAAAATAAAGTCAACATTTGCCATCTTCATTCATCTTCTCCTAAGTATATGTCCATAAGAACTCTTGATTGATCATTTCCATTTTTCCCTAGTCATTCTTCAATGCTTTGTTGATTATTTTGTAATCAAGCTATTTTTAGGGTTTTAAAGGTTGTACTATTCAAAACTCGTATCAATCCCAAGATTTAATTGGTAAACTCCATATTACAACTCACTCAAACTCCTTGTACATAATATTAGTTTTGCATATCTTTGAGATTAGAGTAGAACACCCACAAGATAGTCGCATTATCTCTTTCAAAGAATCAGCACAATTTATTTCAATACCTCTATTGATTATCAACTTGAAAGGCATGATTGTTTTTCTTAAACCTTCCCCCATGAGATGTTTCTTTGCTAGGGTAGTGATCATCCATTTCCTACTCTTCTCCATGAAAAATATAGAATTGGGGGATGGAAAGTGAGTGGAATTAATGATAAGGTGTTCGACACTCCATGTACCAATTTTTTGGCTACTTTGGAATCTATTTATTAGTATATTTTTATGTATTTGTACTTTTGTTGAAGAGATTTCACTAATTTAAGTTTTTTGTGATTTTGATGAATGCTAGTGAAATCATAATAATTTGGGTAGAAATTGATTAACTTGATGTAGTGAAGACTTGGAGGATAGAGAGAAATAATGAAGATTAATAATGTTTCTCATATCATAACTTGATGTAGTGATGCCTTGAGAAGTTAAGTCATTTCTTCTTGATGATAACTTTACAAAACTAGTCATGATATTCTTTGTATGTCATGACTCTATCACTGAGTTGACATAATTATTCATTATGTAACATAGTCTTCATAGCCATATATTTTTTCAGAGTAGCACCCATATTCTCTCTAAACTATTTAATAGCCACAATATTATTTTCATATCATTGCAACCAAATACCCCCCTGATACACATAGTAATGGAAAATTACAGTACTATGACTTATTTGTTATAAAGAAAAAAACATGTATTTTGAGTAGTGATATTATTTTCCACCATGACATTTAGTTTAAAAGAGAATTTACTCAGGATGTAGCTTTTTTAGTATCATAACTTTGTGCTCTAGATAGAAATCACCATATTTATGGCCATTCCTACTACCATATATTTGGATTACAAATAAGTAAATATATCAGTTATAATCATTCCCAATGCAGTGATATTTTATTCTAGAGACAAATTGTCTCAATCATGACCCTTCTTAGTGTTGTGACTTTGGTACTCAAAGAAGATTCAATGAGACATAAAATCACAACCTCAAGCTAGCATTGAAACTTCCAAATAAAAGTATCATATAGATGCCCCAAAGCATTTTAGTAAAACTTAGAAGAAAAACTAAAGAAGAGAGAGAGGGGGATTGAATTTTAAGCAAAGAGACACTACAAATCCTAGGAAGAGTAATTCCAACCCCCATTTATGAGTAAATTCAAGGCGAATATGTTAATATTTTATTGAGTTTTAGGTCTTCATGCTTAGATTCACATTTGTGTTTGCATTAGGAACCCATGATTTGCATAAGATGCCTCTCAACATATCTTATGTTAAATCTTCCATAATATTAGACTAAATTGATATCTTGCTATGTACGTGTAAGTGATGGATATGTTATTTTTATATATTGAATGTTTGTTTTAATGTTGTGTTATTGATTGTTGATGGATATGGATATGATATAGAACTAAGATTTAGGTTTTTAACTATATCATAGATATATGTGTGTTGCCCATGGCTAGGGGTGTTCACCCTACCCTACGGTTAAGAAAATATAGTCTTCCACCTTCCTACCCGAAACTTTGCAAAAGAAATTTTTTTACCCTATCCTACCCAAAAGGAAGTAGCATTCCTACCCGAAATCCTACATGATTAATTGGGTAGGAAGTTGGGTAAACAATTTATCTATTTGTAGCTTTAAATTTTTAAATATTTTAAAAAGTTAATTAAATAACATGCACTAATACTGTATCAATTTAATAACACAATAAATTAATAACACTAATATCTAAAATAATTACAACAACAATTATAATTATTTTAACCATCAATCCACCATAGTCCATAATTGTTACAAAAACAAATCCATCATAATAGTTACACAAATACAATCCACTATAATTATTACAAAAACACAAATGTCAAATACATTAAACTCATAATTCATAACTAATAAACTTCTTTGCTTGTGGTAGTTCACCATGGTCCAATCCACAAATCAAGTAGCCTATTGCCCTGCACAAAAAACAATCAATATTTTACTAACTCAAACATTTACAAAAATAAAAAATACTCTTATAATTACTAAAAAATATAAAAGGAAGTTAAATAATATCTTTTTTGCTAGTGTTATTCAACTCTATTCACTAGAGATAAGTTGAAATTGTCTCTGATTCTCAAAGTTTGTCATAATTTCTAAGAAAGAGTGGAAAAAAATTAGATATGGAGAATTCATCAAACATCAATAAATAATGAAAACATAATAATAAAAGTATACAAACCCAAATCTAGTTTATAGCTTTCTGAATCCTCCAAAATATCTTCAAAGTCATTAGCAATGGATGATGATTGAAACCAATTTTGTGCACATATGAGACCCTCAACTATTTTGGGTGCCAGACAACTTCGAAATGGATCTAAAATATGACCCCTAGTGCTAAGAGTCAATTCTAATGCCACTATAGAAATACGAATTATTAACACATCATGAGCTATTTTGGTAAGGATTGATAATTTAGAAGAATTAATCTTCCACCAATTCAAAAGATCAAATTGATTCTAAGAAATTCAACATCCTCCATCAAATTGGTTTAACTCTGATTTGTTGTCCACAATACCTTTCTCAGCTCTATACTTGTAATACCTATTCATGAAATTTGAAGGTACTTGATCTTGAACAAACATATTAACCGAAGACACATTTTTCTCATGGTCAACACTTAACCCCACTTCACACCCCACACTAAATCAAGTGTATTATTGGCATACTCAGTCAATGGCCTTTTTGATATTTTCAACCAGTTGAACCTTAACTACTTCATCCTCAGTTTTATAATTTTCATTGAGCCAAAATTCTAATGCATCCAATTTATATCGTGGGTAAAGCACAATAGCAACAAATAAAATCAAATTAATATTATCTAAATGACCCCAATACTTATCATACTTACTTTTTATTCTCATAGCCATGGTACTCAAAAGATAATCATCATCTTCACAATAACCTTGCAAATGATCATACACAGCTAAAAGTTCTTGAAAAAACAAATTAGATGTGGTGTAAAATGATCTAGAAATGCACAAAGTGACCTCATAAAAAAGTTTCAAAAACTTCATAAATACACGAACAATATCCCAATCATCAAATGTAGGTGGCCGTAAACCACCACTCCCCTTACTCAATTGACTTACAAATTGCCCATTATCTTCTTGCAACAAATTAAATGCACCTTGGTATTGTTCTGAAACTTTAAGCATCAAATATGTAAAGTTTCATCTAGCTTGTTGGAACATCAAGGCAAAGAAGACCCTTTTCACCAATTTTTTGCCTATCAACACACGACTTAAACTTGTCAAGCCTTGAAGGAGAAGGTTTCACAAATTTAACAGTATTTCGTACCTTCAAAAATGATGTGTTCACTTCATTCAAACTCTCCATGACAATTAGATTCAAAATGTGTTCAAAACACCTAATATGCATAAATTCATTTTCTAAGATAGTGTTTTTTCCATCCTTAGATTGCCTCTATAAATAATCAAGAGTACCATTATTAGAAATAGAATTATCCACTGTAATAGTAAATATGCTATCTATCCTTACTCAAGTATGCATGCTTCGATTTTCCTTTCAATTGTCACACCCTTATGATTAGGAACTTTGAGAAAATTGATTATTCGTTTGTGTAACTTCCAATCTTTATCAATGAAATGTGTAGTTAAAGACATTTAAGTTAAATTTTGAATAGACATCCATGTATCAGTAGTAAGGTAAACCCTTTGACTAGATGAGACAAACGTATACTTTAATTTTGTTTCTCCATCATATATAATTTCAAACAATTCCTCATCATTGTGATATGGGAAGGTATACAAAATCTAGGTTCAACAATTCTCATCAACTCTTTAAATCATTGTCTTTCAACAAAGAAAAATGGTAATTCATCCACTATAATCATAGTAGCAATTGCTTCCATAATTTTCTTTTCATTGAATTTAGAAACTCTAAAGTTAATAATAACACCATCTCCATCTTTTTTGAATGCATCAATTAACTTTAACTGAGATATTTCATTCTTATTCTCACTCACCAAATAGGATTTACAACAATCTAAATGATAAAGTAAAGATGAAGTATCAATTTTTATTTCATGATAATTATAAATCTTACTACAATGCTGACATTTAGCTTCATCTGTAGTTTTAATCTTTTAAAAATGCTCCTAAACTCTAGATCATTTTTTTAATATTATTCCTCACACATAATGTCATCAATAACTTGGATGTTACTGTTAGAATCAGCTTGAACAGATAATTGTTGAGTAATTTCATCCATACAGAAATTATCTATGGACAATACACATCATCCCAATAAGAAACAATATAAACTTATCAAAAATAAATAATCCACTAAACTT
This sequence comes from Sapria himalayana, assembly GCA_029783825.1. NCBI lineage: Eukaryota > Viridiplantae > Streptophyta > Magnoliopsida > Malpighiales > Rafflesiaceae > Sapria > Sapria himalayana. Next base: position 4,764 of record JAREIK010013702.1, read on the forward strand.
ATCAAAATAAACTTATCAAGAAATAAAAAGAATCAAAGTAATATTAGCGCATAGTAAAATATACTTTAGAAACTATGTTGTAAATGATATCTAAGATGTCAAAGATGTCAAATATCTAAGATTATAAGAATACTTGAGTTAATAATCTAGAATATTATAGTTATATCACTAATTGTTATTATTTATCTTTTCACTTAGTTTATGCTATCTAATAAGTGAGTGATAATTTATTGCTACGGAATGCAAACTATGTATAAATGCATTACTCATTAGGTAAATATGAATTAATTGAATTAAACACATATGCACTACCAAGAGAGCATTTTAACAAAAAAATAATAAACTTTCATCCATACCACAGCCATCAGCATACATGACTGGAAAACCTAAATCAATTAATTTTCTCTATATTCAAGTAGTTATCTCCATGCAAAGAACCATATGCGATATGAAATCAAAACCAGACTAATTGATCAAGAAATTGCAAAACCTAACTAAGAATCATGATTAAAAATTCAAAATAGTTAAATAGCTTACCATATAACTGCTCTATTTTCTACTAACCGAGAACATAAATGACTGATCTTAATCAATATGATTTCCTACCAATGTACTAGGGTATGACTAGAAAATCAACAAAATGTAGTTGGGGAACAAAAATTTAAAAACAACCTAACATAGCGCAACAATGACAAAAAAACAAGGGGAAGCAGTAGTCAGGCATGCAGCAAGTGCGGTGCATGGTTCTGTCTTGTTGAGCAAAATCACTTCACGGTGTAGTCGAAACTTAAAATTTGGTAGTCAGTAGTTCACACTTCGCAATGCAGTCGGCAGTCAGCAATTCGTACTTCCCAGTGTAGTCGGTAGTCAGAGTCAGCAGTTTGCACTTCATAGTGTAGTCGGTAGTCAGAGTCGGCAGTTCGCACTTCATAGTGCAATCGATAGTTGCAATGGCAGTTCACATTTTGCAATTTAGTTGGCAATTAGAAGTCAGAAGTCAACAGTTAGTAGTCAACAGTCGACTTAGCAGTTCACACTTCACATGCTTCACTCTTTAGCATTCAACCCATTCAGAGTCATATTAGGGTTTGGGTTTGTGTTTAGTACTATAAATTATAATATATATAATATATAATGTCGGTAGGGTAGGGTAAGCATATGGAAATGGATTCTTCTTCTGTATTCCTACTCCATTTAATGTGGAAGACTACAAACTTTTCCACATTCCTACCTGATTTTTGTGGTTAACTGCTCAGTCGGGTAGGGTAGGGTCGGGTGGGGTAGGAACTTGCAGCCAGTTAGAAATTTGAACACCTCTACCCATGGCGGATGGTTATAGGCTGTGTTGCACGGACACGGCTTGGAAGCACCGTGTCCGCGTGTCGGACACGCGGACACGGGTCGGACACGCGTCGGATACGTGTTCGATACGCCACGTGGCGTATCGGAAACGAATCCGACTGAGATACGCCACGTGGCGTATTGGATACGCGTCGGAGACGTATCCGACGAGTTTTCCGGTGAACATCCATTTACCTCCCGACGCGTCTTTACCTACCAACGCGTCTTCTCCAACCACATCATTTTTGAAGTCTAACGCGTCGGAAATACCCCATTTATTAAGAATTACTCTTACATCTTCATCGAATTGAGGAGTACACCGCCGACAGTGAGGAGCACGCCGCCGATCCGCCGACTATACCTAAGGTAAGGATTTAAATCTATATCTGGAACGGAGAGTTCGAAAATCAAAAAATCGGGAGGGGGAGAGTTCGAAAATTGAAAATCGGGAGGGGGAGAGTTCGAAAATTGAAAATCGGGAGGGGGGGGGGTGGTTTCGGGAGGGGGGTTCGGTGGGGGGGTTTCGGGAGGGATTTTCGGGAGGGAGGGGTGGGAAAGGGGTTTTCGGGAGGGGGGGAAAGTTTCTGTATGGGAGAGGGGGGGAAAGTTTCTGTGCGGGGGAGGGGGGGAAGTTTCTGTGCGGGGGAGGGGGGGAAAGTTTCTGTGCGGGGGAGGGGGGGAAAGATTAAAATACTGTATTTTATTTTAAAGGTATTTAAAATAAAAAACAGAATTTTAGAGGTTTAATTTTATTTTAAATTATTTTAAAAAACAGAATTTTAAATTATTTTAAAATATTGTATTTTAAATTATTTTAAAATACGGTATTTAAAATATATGTTAGAGGGAGTTAGAAGCTGTAACGGGAGGGGGCAGGGGTTAGAGGGCTTAAATATATTTTTTTTATTTTAATTATTATTGTTTGTATAATATATATACAAAATATAATAAATAAATAATTTATTTTATTTTTAAATACATAATTTTAAGAATAATAAATATGCAATATTAAAATATTGAATATTTAAATATGAATACTCTTGTTAAGTTGTTAGTATGTATTATGTAATTGTAATATTTAGTAATATATAATATGTAAGTATAATAGTTTTTGTTATATAATTTATTTAAAATAAATTATATTTTATGAAAATAATAAAAATATAATGAAAAATGTAATAAATTATTGATGGGAAAAAAAAATAAGATTAAATTAATTTTGAATTAATATAGATTATTTAAAATGCATAATTTTTTTTTCATGCAGAATTATAATAAAATGAGTTGTAATTCTGAGCCTTCAAGTAATCAAGAAAATATTCAAGATGTTGATGATAATGCTCCATTATGGAAATATGTCACGAAAGATGCAAATTTAGATAAAGGAAAAGGGGGAGGAAATGTTACTTTTCAATGTAATTTTTGTAGACAAATATATAGAGGATCATATTATAGAGTCAAGGCTCACTTGTTAAAAATTAAAGGGGCTGGGATTGCATCATGTACTAAAGTAACAAATCAAAATTTGATTGAGATGCGAAGGATGGTGGAGGAATCTGAACAGAGAATGAAAAAATCTAATCCTAAGTTAGTTTCTTTACCCACATTAAGTATTGCTGATTCTTTTTTTGAGAATTCCTCTTCTAGTGCTAATCCTATTGATCTAAAAAAGAGAAAGGGAACTATGAGATCAATTGAAAATGTATTCAAAATTGGTGCACGTGAATTAGTTGACAGTGAGATAGCTAGGCTGTTTTATTCTGGAGGGTTGTCTTTTCAATTAGCTAGAAATCCTTATTATGCACGTGCCTTTAAAAGTACAAGTCAACTACCAGGTTATGTCCCACCAAGCTATAATACATTAAGAACAACATTATTGCAGAAGGAGAAGAATAATATTGATAATCTATTAGAACCAATCAAGAAGACTTGGAATGAGAAAGGAGTGAGCATTTGTAGTGATGGATGGTCAGATGCTCAAAGAAGACCACTTATTAATATCATGGCAGTCTCAGAAAGTGGACCAATGTTTTTGAAAGCAATAAACTGCGAAGGAGAGATTAAGGACAAACATTTTATAGCTGATTTATTGATTAATGCTATACAAGAGATTGGTCCACAAAAGGTAGTTAAAGTTATAACTGATAATGCTGCAGCTTGCAAAGCAGCAGGATACATTGTGGAATCAAAATTTCGGCATATCTTTTGGACCCCGTGTGTGGTTCATACTCTTAATCTTGCTTTGAAGAATATTTGTGCACCAACAAACTCAAAATATGATGATGATGGAACAGTGTGGTTGGATCGCTCAAGTATCAAGTTATATTTTTTTATCAAGAATTTCATTATGAATCATGCAATGAGATTATCAATGTTTAATAATCATTGCAAGCTGAAGTTACTTTCAGTGGCCGATACACGGTTTGCTTCAACTATTGTTATGATTAAACGATTTAAAACAATAAAAAGAGGCTTGGAGCAATTAGTGATAAGTGAAGAATGGGAAATGTATAAAGATGATGATTTAGTGAAAGCTAAAGAAGTAAAGGATAAAATCCTAAATGAAGACTTTTGGATGAATGTAGATTATATCCTCAGTTTTACAACTCCTATTTATGAGATGCTTCGATTAGCTGACACTGATAAACCTTGCCTTCACAATATTTATGAGTGGTGGGATTCTATGATTGAAAAAGTGAAGGAAGCTATTTTTAAGAAAGAACATAAAAGCCCCACAGATAATTCAAGGTATACTTTTAATTTAATTTTTAATTTTTATTATTTTGATTGAAAGTTTAAGTTTTAATTATAATTGAACTTATATGATTTGCTATGTATTTTAACCTATAGGTTTTTTTATATTGTGAATGATATCCTGGTGGAAAGATGGAATAAAAGTCACACACCTTTACATTCTCTTGCTCATTCCTTAAATTCAAGGTAATCTTACGAGTTTAAATTATAGATTATGATAATTTTAATATAAATGATATTCTATGATTTTTAATATTTTATAACTAATGTTATAACATAACTTGCAGGTATTATAGTCAACAATGGCTTGCAGAGTCTGGTGATCGTGTTCCACCACATCGAGATTTAGAAATAGTAAGAGAAAGAAAAAAATGTTTTGAGATATTTTTCTAATGAAGGTGAAAGGAGAAGAGCAAATGACGAGTATGCTATATTTTGGCATTTTTTGAAGATTTTTCTAGTAGTGATTCCATAAAAGACAGGTGGTATATGAGTCCTATTAAATGGTGGGTTGTTCATGGAACTGCTGCACTGATGCTTCAATCTATTGCATTAAAATTGTTAGGACAACCTTGTTCATCCTCATGTTGTGAAAGAAATTGGAGCACTTATAATTTTATTCACTCCATGAAGAGAAACAAGTTGACACCACAAAGAGCTGAAGACTTAGTTTATATCCATAACAATCTTCGACTTCTGTCAAGGAGATCTCCAAACTATAATGAAGGCGAATCTAAAATGTGGGACATTGGAGGTGATGGTTTTGAATCAATGGATATTGAAAATGCTGGAATTCTCGAGATTGCAGATCTTTCTCTTGATGAACCTGAACTGGAAGCTATTTTGTTTGATTCATAAGAAAATGTGAATCTTTTGTTTTAATATTTCTTATGTTTGTGTTTGAATGTTTGTAAAAATAAAGTTTGAGCATTTTATTTATTTATTTAAATTTCTGTTAATGTTAAATATTTATATTTAATTTTTTTTTCATGCCGTGTCCTAGCCGTATCCGTATCCTAGTTTTTTGAAATTTGCCGTGTCCCCGTATCCTGCCGTGTCGTATCCGCGTGTCCGTATCCGTGTCCGTGCAACATAGGTTATAGGTATGCCATGAGACATACTCACATATTATGATAACAAGGAAGTGGTAATCCTACTAATCTTAACACTTGACATAATTCTACATATGAAAACTTTAATTTGAAGTAAGTTTAATCATCACAAGTATGGAACTCAATGTTGAACACACACACATATTTATGATCAATCCATTCTGCATTTTCCAGAAGAAATAAACTTGAGTAAAGTAGGGATTAAACAAAACATCTAATCTAATAGTTTGCACCATAATGTGGGAGTTAATTGTTGGCTATGGTAGATAGTGATAGATATAACTCATGTGGCACACACAAGTAAAGGTGACCCATATGGTGGTGCCAGACTCGTGAGTCAAATTTTGTTGTATTTTATATATGTGAGATTCATAAAAAGAATATGTTAATTATTATGTATGATACTTATGAAGTTGAAGACAAAAATGTAATTATTAATATTTGTTTCTTTAAGATATTGGTGGAAGGAGGATATGAGTTGCATATTCAAAAAATTATTATTGGTAGATAATGAAGTTACTAAAAGGAGTAAATGTATAGAAGATTCAAGATCAGAAGGAATGTTAGTTCTTTCCTATTTTTATGTGTGAGTGTGCTTCATGGCTTGCCTATCACCATTTACTATGATAACATACACAAATCCACCAAAACTAAAATCATAATTTTATTTTTATATAAACACTATATTCATTAATATCTAAACTATAATAAAATCCAAACATAAAAATTCATTAATTATGCATCAATCACACAAAATAAAATATATCAACCTTAGATCTCAATTTTGCTTAATATTTTGAAGAATTTTATATGAGATAATTCGAAATAGATCTAATGGAATTTTGAGCACCTAATGATAGCTCTTAAGAGTATCTAGGAATTAAATTTTAAACCAACCATTCTCATTTGTGTGCCTTAGATTTGATCCTATGTGAGAGTTGAAATTCATGCTCCCTTAGGGTTTATACTTGTACTTTGTGTCACTTTTTTGCTCTTGGGTCTTTCATAGGTTTGGGCAAACTTGTGCCTAGCTTTTCATCATTTTATCATACCCTCGAATTCATTTTATTTTTCCCTCATTATATATTTTTATACTCGAATGGCTTGGTGTACTTTTTAAGAGGGAAGTTGTGGAACTGAGGAATGTCATGGCTTTGCTTTTTGTATCTGTAACAAAAAAGTCACATTTACTAGAAATGAGCCATAGCTTTTGTCTATTTCTTGCTTTAGATTGTTGTAGCACTAGGGATGGTCATGACTATGCATTTCATCTTTGTAACACAAATTCATAGAACTGGGAATGTCATTGGCTTGTGTATTTCATCTCTATAATCTAAAGTTGTTCTGTTGAGATTGAGCCATAGCTTTGGTCATTTCTCAAGAGAAAAAGCATGACACTAAAAAATTGACATAAATTTTTCCTTAGTCTTGGTATCTCTATAATGAGAAAACTATGGCACTAAAAGACACTACTACTTATAGCACTATTAGGGTACTTGGCTACTATGACAAAATTAGTATCACAACCATAAAAAATATCATGAGCTAGTTTAGCTTCAACTCTAAGAATGTTTCACAGCCAAAAATAATATGTTACATAATTAAATAATAATGTCAACAATGTGGTAGTGCCATAGTATATAAAGATTATCATGACTATTTGTGTAGAGCTTCAAAAGAATTTATGCTAGATTTAGCATATAATCTCAATGAGGTATACCAAAGTTATAACACAAGAAATATTATGACTTTGCATGATTTTTCACTCTCCTACTCAAAAAATCTACCAAGTCCAAAATTTCATACAAAAAGTATCCAATTTCATTACTATTTGTCATTATCCATCAAAATTTTAATTTAGTGAAATGATTCTATTTAAAGTTATTTTCTATAGAAACACATCATACATAATCACCAAAAATACTAGTAATATTTGGTATTTGGCATACCAAACAAATTCTCAAACTAAATTAATTGCTCATCCTTAGCAATTACTTTCCCTCCATAAAAAATATTGACTTTCCATCCACCCTACATAAGTATTTACTATGACTATGTTTGAGTACCATATTATATCTTGATAGTAGAGCTCCATAAATTAAAGTTTCAACTTAACGTATAAATAAAGCGTACAATCAATAAAAATAAAACATCGAAATCAAAAACAGTAGATCATTTTAATTGTCAATCGGCATATCATTAGCATCATCAGCCGGAACATCAAGATCAGTATCATATGGATCATCATCATCAGCAATCAACTCCACCGCTATCGCTGTGGATGCGGCTGCAATCCTTATCTCAGTCCCAGTTCCAGCATGATCATGGATGCTAAACCTTGAATCCTCCGAATCCTTCAAACAAGCTAATGCCTCAATAATATCTGGACGTAATCTCGATCTCCTATCCGAAATTATGTTCACTACAACAGAAAAAATAGACTCCGATACTATGCTCGACACTGGAGGAGTCAGTAGATCCCGTGCCATCCTAGATAGCACGGGAAAGGTAGATTATTATGATTATCACTACTGTAATATATTAAGATTCTTAGTATCAGAATGTGATAGGATTGAACAGTAATTGGTATCTAAGTACCGAGAAAGCATGCTCCTATGTGATGGTCCGCCCCTACGTTTCCCCCTCGCTAGCTGAATGAAAAAATCGTCATCTCCGAATAAGGTATCCATGCCCGTAATCACAGTCTCAACACCACCACCACCATACCTAGTATCATAGTATGTGAACAGGTCAGTCAACTTCTCGTGAATGAACCATTTAGGTGGCTCTTCCAGGTTCATGCACGAAAATATAAGTCAGAGTGTTTTCTACTCCTTTCACCTTAATCCTAGGGTCCATGCATGCAGTGAGACAATAAAGAGATAAAACGGTGGACCAGTACTTCAAGTACTTGGTTTCCATCTCTGCAACCATATGGCTAAGTGTCGGGTCTGCTCGATATTTTCTAAACATGCTACTAATGTTGCATATGTATCGGAGTGCAATGCAAGTCGTGGGCATATAAACTGACGAACATATGTTCGTCCTGTCATAAAAAATCTTCAGGAATTTCATAAATGAAATTCCTGAAGCCTAGTCAGTGTCGTCAATAATAAGTTCGTCACTTTTATTATTGACATAGTCGGATATCACGTGTTTGTATTTAATATATGATTCTAACATCATGTATTTGTTATTCCAATAATATCTCACATCCGATTGAAATTTCTTCTTCTTAAGATTCGCAGATAAATAGAGACTACCAAACTCTTATTGTCTGTGAGGAGTGCGAATATAGTTTAGTGCATTACGTATATTATCCAACGCGGAGGAACAGACTTTCATACCCGCTTGAACAATCAGGTTAATCACGTGACATATATCTGACATGAAAGATCTCTCATAATGGTACGTCTCTAATATTCCTAACAAACATATTAATCGCTACTCCATTATTAGATGCGTTATCAAATCTGACACTAAAAATTTTATTTTGAATTTTATATTCCCTAAAGATTTTTATCATACACTCAAAAATAGCCGGACCATCATGAGGATGAAAGATTTCAGAGAATCTTATAATTTTTTTATTCATTGTCCAGTTAGAATCTATATAGTTGCTGGTAAGATATGTATAAGATGATTTATAGTGACTTGTCCAGATATCGGACGTCACGGACATCACTTCACTATATGCCATAAATTTATTAATTATTTTTTGTTTTTCCAACTTATATAATTTTAGTATGTTATTCCTAGATGTGGATCTAGGAATCCTACGATAAGCAGACTGAAAATATGTCTGCATGATGCACACTACCCTTGGATTTTCTGAAAATCTGATCGGAAGACTCATCAATGTGATAAGTCTGGTCATGCCATCCCTATCCAACTCGCTGGAGTATATGAAGGGAGTAAACTTTGAGACTGAACTCGATTCAGTCTCAAAAAATATCGTGCCAAGTTGGGTTTGCCTAGGATTTAATGGACTATATTTTTTTGTGCATAATTCAGCATGCCTCTTAAGGTGCCCAGTCCCAAATGAATTTTTACATTTTAAAAGTCTCATACAATTTACATTGTGTCATTTCTTCTTTCTCATCCATAATATTTTTTTGTCTTATTATATTAAAATGAGTCTAAACTATAGAAATTCTCCTAGTTTTTTGTTTTTTAGAAGTTTGGGCTTAGACGACTGGAGAAATCAAAGTTTCAGCAGCCTCAGATCTTTGTGTAATATTTTTATTTTCTAAATTTAAATATGTTTCATTAGTATTTATCATTTTTAGGATTTTTTTAATCAGGACACTTATTTAGAGACCAGAGGAAGAGAATATATTTAAAATGTATCTATTTTAGGTCTAGAGAGAGAGAGAGAGTAAAAAAAACTTAAAATAAATTATCCGGTTAAGCAGTGAAGTCGATCACGTGCACGGTGCACCACAGTCTAACTCAAAATTTAAAACCCAAGTTGAGATTCTCAAAAAGCCAAGTCAAATGATGAAATCCCGACTTCTCGAGTCCCAAGAGAGAGACGCAAGATTTTTGAGAGAGAAAATGTGAGATTTGAGAGAAAAAATATTTATGAAAAACATACATGTTATAGAGAGGGGGTGGAATTTATAGATTATAGAAAATAATATTTTAAAAAAAGTTATTTTTTTGTTTTTTTTTTAATTTTTTAGGGGACAGAATCATGAGGGCCCTTGGATTCTATTTTTTAGTCGTTGGAGGCGAGATTCAATGGCTACAATTTAAATTTTTTTTTCTGCCCATTGGGGGGGGGGGGGAATCGGGTCGGCTCGGGGGACCGCGGGCCGGGTCTGATTGGACTCGGCCCTCGGTCTTTTTTGCTGGAAGGGCGAAGGGGATAATGATGCGGGTGTGCCCGTGCCGGTGTGCAATGCCACGGGCCACCGAACCGTGCCGGGTCAGGCACGGCACGAGGCCCGGTTGGCCTTGGCAAGGCACGAGACGTGCCTTACACGGGCATGGGATTTTCCTGGGCCGGGCCGGCCCTGGCACGGCCGAACTGTGCCGTGCCTCGTGCCGGGCTGGGCCGGCCTGGTTGACACCTAGTCTCACCTGGGCCACTGTTTCATGTAGAGGTATGACATAGTATTTATCATGAATCGTATCATATCAATTGTCGGCATAGTTTTAAAATGGGGGAGCAAGGCATCACCCATTGGCATGAGTTTAGAGTTGTTTTGAGCCCACCTTCCATGCCAAAAATTTTGGCCTAGCACGGCCTTAGCCGTGCCACAGAAGTGCCCACAATATAATTCTAAATCATGTCGTGCCATGCTCGGCATGATTGAATTGTGCTGTGAGTCTTGACTAGACAACTTAGTTCAATTGACATTTCTAATATATATGTAAATATATGTATGCATATTTATATTCACATCTATACATACATCTACACACACATGTACACACACACACACACACACACACTAAATTATTAACATTTTATTATTTTGTTTTAAAATTTTAAATTTTTGTAATGTTAGTAAATAATAATAATATTTTATTTTTAATTTTGATTTATTTTATTTACTTATATTTTATTAATTGATAAAATTATAAATAGTATTTTATAAAATAATAATTTTTATATAAATTAGGTTGAGTGAACCTCAAAATTTAATTGTATAGTGTCTCAATGTTCTAAAAAATGTTTGCATCTTAATGCATTTTATGTCTTGCATAAATATGTTTTTTCGAGTTGAGATTGACGTATTAAAGGGAGTAACAAAGCTAAAGCAATCTTTTGACATTTTTTATATTCACAATTAGATTATTTCATGATATTTTGTGACCAGATCTTGGTGATAGAAAGTTTTTCATTCTACTAGAGTTACATCAACTATCATTTCAATTTATACAAGGAAGATTGAGAGACACTCTTGAAGGTGGATATTTGAGATTTTGTTTTAATAGGGTAACAACAAATTATTCTTTATTTTTAGGTACTACAATTCTGATGATTTATTCCTTCACTTTAAACTCTTGGATTAATGACTTAGGAGCTAATAATCATATTGAGTATAATGAGTGTTAATGAAAATTTTTGAAAAGGCATTGGATCATTTAATTTATTTATTCTTCATTATTTTGTTAATTTTTTTTTTGTGAGTTTTATTTTTAGTTAATTTATTTTTGATTATATTTTTTTTTACTAATTTTTATTAGTATAATCAAAATACTTCAAAAAGTTTCTTTTTGGAATTCAAATAAGTGGATTTTATGTTTTCTTTTTTATGGTAACATATCCTACTAAAATTTGAGTATTATTGATTAATTATATTTATATATTTGATTTTTCACTCATAATTGACCAAAATAAAAATTAGTTAATAAAAATTACTAAAAATTTGGGGAGTCATTACACCATAATGTGAATTATCTTAGTTAGAAATTATTTTGGAGTTTATGTATTTTTTTTGCTCTAATTCACATTTTTTTAAAGATATTTAATAATTAATAAAAATTAATTTAATAAAATATTAAAATATGAAATAATAATATATTAGAATATATGTATAAAAATTTAATATTTATTTTACTAATCTCAAATTCGAACACTTGATTTTTTGTATTGACACACTCAAATAATATTGTAGAAAGAAAAAAAAATAATGTAATTAAGATAATCTGACATACTCTTCTTTAGTAAGAGTGTTATAATGTATTTTTGTAGACATACTAATCAAAATTTTTTTTTTTCAATAATTTATATATTTTTGTCATTTATCATTGTCTTTTAAGATTATGTATATTTGTGAAAAATTATGTAATTTATTTCTCAAAATTTTTAAGAATACTTGCTTTAGTTTAGTATCACTCATAATGATGAGATATGATATTATCTAGAGCTTTGAGATGCATTTTTGTTGGTTATTTTAGTTCTTGAAAAGTATATAAATATTTTTTATTATTATCCGAATGATTATTAATGAGTGCAAGTATTATAATTCTAGAATATGATTTCTTTTTTAGCAATCTAATAAAGAATAAAAGAGTAAAAGACATATTTGGACTTTTTTTTAGTTTCACTTTCACTTGAGCCATCAATGGGAAACTTATTTTGCAATTATATATAAAATTGTTGGTTCACAATATGCTTATACTCCTACGAAGTTATCATATTTATCAATTATTATATATCAGGTTGACTCTAGATAGTGTAAATTTTTTAGGAAAAAAAATATTTATTGAGGTTATTACTTGGTTACATTATCAAAATTTGTTTATTGCAATATGATACTAAAAGTTTGTTGGGTGATTAATATTGTCTAATAGAATTTTGTAATTATATGAATCATAAGTAGTAAAGTAAACATAAGTCTGGATCTTGATTTACATGAATTATATAAGTAATTTGATCAAATAATCATGAATTAATTGTTGTTAAAGTTGAGAAAATAATTTTGAGTCTTGGATTGATACACAGACTCTTGGGTGATTTATTTTTTTGTGCATGATGAATTTTTTTTATTTTTGAGATGATTTGATTGATTTTTAGATAAATGGTATGATGATATACATTTCTCATTTGCCCCATTGCCATATAATGTGGCTGTCAAACCTTGAATTGTTATTATTTAGGATGATTTTTTAATAATTATGCCTTCAGTATTTCACAATCGAAATCATATTTATAATATTTGTGAGCCATTCATATTTTTATTCTTTTAGATAATATGTTAATTATTTTTTATATTTATTTCGGTATGCATTTGTATTTTTTGATCTTAATTTTCATAAAAATGTAAAATCATATAGTGTTAATTATTTTTGAGCATTCATTGTTATAAGTCTTATATTTGTTTCAATTAATATATATTTTTTAATGATTTCATATATTGAAGTCATTCAAGAGAAGATGTTGGCATGACTATTATTATTTTACTAAACATGTTTTTTTTAATTTTTGTCTCATTACTTGTTATCATTTATCGTAGTTAATACATGATTTTCATATTATCATAAAATTTCTAGGTTAGATGCTCTACATAATCACATATTATTTGAAGGTTATTTTTTCTAGATTATGCATAATGAAATGATTATAATTTTATTTATTTTTTTGGTTTTGTTAGTGTGATACTTGTATCAAATAAATTTATATAAATTTAGGATTTGCACATATAAATTCATTTCACGATGTGAGAATAGAAGGGCTATCATTTCCTTCGACTCTATTCACATAAGTTTGACTTATGACTTGTCGCATCATTTACCCTGACTAACATGTATAAATGTATTGGTGTGAAATTCTAAATTTTTATTTTAATTAATGTTTATACCCATTAATATGCATACATAAATATTTCACAATTAAAATATCCTAAATTTATAATTATTATGAATATATACATAATAAACTTGAGATTCCTAATTAGTGTGGTATTGATAAAGATTTTGTGCGAGGGGATTAAAGCATAATTGTGTCAAATTAGGGGTTTAAAATGATTGCTGATATATGAATTTAAGTCTTTAATTTGGTTCTCAAGGGGCTATCGGATCAAGGGTCTTCAAGAGATAGCAACAAGCGTTGCCTGGGGTTCTCTGTTGGAATTTTTTTTTGGGTTTGTTTTGTTTTATACTGTAGACTTTGAATTAAATTCAATGGTTACTGACCAGAATCTGATGGTTGTTGTAATTCTGGTCAAATAAAAAAAAATTTAAAAAAAAAGTTTATGGCTTATGCTTATGCATATGGCACACATGTTGGTGTGGATGTGCAACTTGCTTTGAGGTTAAATTTTAGAAGTAGTGTAGATTTTACAAAAAACTAATTATGGTGCATTTTTTTTTCATTTTTTGAGATGTAAATTTGTTTAGTTCATAATCTATTTAATAGATACAAATATTTAAAAAGATATAATAAATTCAAAGTTGATGTAGATTATAATGATATTTACATTGTAAGGTCAAAGTCCGAAATTATGTTTTTTCTAATAGCTTCGACTCAAATTTATTTGTCACCTAAAAAATAAAAAATTAGGTGAATATCAATAATTAAATATACTCTAAAATAAAAAAAATAAAAATTTTAAGGGTGTCGAAGAAGAAGTAATATAATGTATATATTATTAATATATATATATATATATGTAGGAGTGCCTGTGAGATTAGTCACTTAAAAAGGCATGCTGATCAATGTATCAAAAAATTTAATGTATTAGATCTGAGACAAATTCAACTGAGCAGTAGAGTTTTTTTAGCTAGTTCTAATTTAGTTTTGTTGATATCTTTCATATATCATAATGATTTTAAGAGGAAAGATATGATCAAACTGATTATAATCATGTTTTTTTGATTATATTTTAGAGAATTATGGGTATTCATTATTTCATTTAATTAATAATTATTGAATTTAGGAAATTTAGTAGTAATATTGGCGTCTTATATATGAATTAGTCATGTCGATATATTATTTATTTGACGTATCGCTCATTATTTAGATTCAAAATAGAAATTTAATATAAAAATTGTAAAATTTTTTGAAATTTTTATTCTCATGATAGTATTATCATATATGAGTGTATATAGATTATTTAAAAATATAAAATTTAAAATAAAATATTTAATATTTTGATTATGCTTCTAATAATAAAATAATTATTAGTATATTTGTTAGGACTATTAAAGATGAACTATTAAGTGAAATATTTCACGTTAGGTGCACGTGTCATGTAAATAATAGAATAGTACAAACAAGAATAAAAATTACTTCTCACTTTTTAGGAAAAATAAAATTTACTAAAATATCTTAGTTCACCTAGCAAACAAAATGAGTTTAGTAGTCTCTATTTGCCAATGGGCCTAAAAAAATTTAAATGGATATGAAATACCATTAGAATTATACCTATCTTATATTAAAGTTATATTTTTGCTATTAATATGTGATATCTAACTATGTCAATAGTAAGTGAAACCAACTATTATTGATAATTCAGATTATGAACATGTATTCTTTTGTGTAGACTCTCACTATTTTATTGTACTCAGGTGCATATACAATAATAGTAGCATGTTTAGCAAGTATAAAAGTCATTTTGTATTTAGTATCATGAGTATAGAGATGAATATTAAGTAATAATTTTTTATTTCAAAACTATATTGTTTAGTTACTTGTATGGATCTTAGGATTAAGGTGAAAGAAATAAAAAGTATATATATTATTTTCAATACGAACATGTATTTTTTTATTTTACTATATGATAATAATAAGAATTAAAATATTTTAATTGTGATAGAAATCATATAAACTTATTTATCTTATATTATTAAGGTGATACGTGATCTATTGATTCTTTCGATATCTAGATTAATATTAGAGTCTTTTTTGTGGTAATCAACATTATTTCATATAATTGATCAAGATTGTGATTAGCTATCATAGAGGTACTTACATACATGGATTAAAAAGATTTAAGGTTAAGTATTCTAAATAAGATGTAAGAGATGATTGTGAATGATGATTAATGATACATGAAGATCGAAGATATGGAGGATCCTAGTGATATCTTTAAATATATTCATGATGATGATTTGTATTTGTTCTACTATACTACAAACATCGATTGGTAATTCTTGTTCATGTGATAGTAATACTATATAAGTATTTATTTATTTTTGTAATTTTTTTATTTCATTATGATTTATATACTATTAATATATTGGATTATACTTATTATTAATTTTATTTTTGTTTTTTTCATTATAATTTATATATTTTTCTTCTTTTGCTTTTGTTTTATTATTGAAATAAAATGAATTTTATATATTTTTTTATTTGAGATGAACCAAACACGATATCAAGTCACATTTGTGATATGTGATTTGTGAATGCAGATTGTGGAAGCAGAATTCCATTGCCAAAATATCATATTTTTTTTATTTTAATTTTTTAATTTTTAAGTTTAATATTTTATTTTTTTTAATTAATGAAATAGTAAATAAAAATTAACAATTTAAATGGGTAAAAAATTTAATATTTTATTCAAATTTAAAATTTTAGCCCAAACGACCAAAAATTTGTCGAAAAAATGATCTATGAATAGGCTCGAAATTGCACGACCTGCACCATGCCTGATACGACCCAACAATTTGTAGTCCA
Organism: Sapria himalayana; assembly: GCA_029783825.1. NCBI lineage: Eukaryota > Viridiplantae > Streptophyta > Magnoliopsida > Malpighiales > Rafflesiaceae > Sapria > Sapria himalayana. The sequence goes on from JAREIK010013702.1 coordinate 21,105, forward strand.
ACTATGTTATGTTGGGCCACTATTGTGGTTCTCATCTTGTGCTCGACACTACAAGGTGGCTTGACTATTCTTTATTGAAATAAGTTATGCCAGTATGATATGACATATTTAATCTCTTTATTGTAGTGAAAATTTTAAGTATGGTAATAGATATCGAATTTACTGGTAATAACTTTTTTATTATGTTATTTAGGGTCAAATGATGAGGTGATCTCTTGGATAGGAGCGAAATGTCTAAGGACTACGATATTGATCACTGCTCTATAATTTCACATGATGATAATACAAATTTGAATATTTTGAATTGATATAAATCATATGAATTTAGCTGTCACTTGCTATCGAAGATAACATATGACCAATCAACTCTTTCTTTTGTGTTTATCATTGAATTGAATTTTATTTTTTTTTGTAACAAATAATATTATTTTAGATAGAAGATCGAGATTGTTGTCAGATATTATAAATACACTTACATGCATGAAATACTGAGAAAATTTGAGGTTGTACATTTATGATAAAGTGAGAGTTGATTGTGGTTGATGACTTATGAGACATCACGATAGATGATATTGATGTCACTATTTGTGATACATTCAGATGTATATATGACGATAATGATTTGCATCTATATTGAAACTACTAGACGATAGATACAGATTGATGATGATGATTCGAGATGCATGTTATTTTGGATTGATTTTTTTATACGATATAATATTTTTTTGATAGTTTCATGTATCATTATGATATTATGCTTACGAATTATTTTTTTTATTTGAGTGATTTTTATTTATATTTTATATAAATATAAAATTGTGTACATCAACATCATGATAGGTGCAACCTGACCCAATTTTTTTATTAAATTAACAATTTAGTTTTGTTGTCACACTAATATTTTCACTTTAATGAGCTTTGTGATTGAAAGTGATAGATGCGACCTTTTGCTTTAAGTGTCTAGTAAAAGAAAACTATTTCTTTTGTAATATTTATAGCCGTTTTGATTTGTTTCCAATGGCTACAGACATAAATTTGATGGCTGTATGATTTTTGCTCTTATAAAATTAAAAAAATTTAAAAATTTAAAATATATATTATTTTAATCACTGTATTTAAAGGCGGTTTCCAGGCGCGCCTTGATGCGCACCTCAGGGCGAGGCGGCGGAAAAATGCGTTGAGGCGTCGGAAGAAAAGCGTAACACATGAAATGGATAACTAAATCAAAACCTTTCTCAAACTAAATCGAAAGCTCGAAAACTGATTGGGGAGAAAAGTAGAAAAGCTCAAACCCGAAACCCTACCTTAAGCGGCGACCCATTTATGCACGAAATCCCGATTTCCAGGTATGTCTTCTCTCCCGATTCCTCCCCCCCTCGGCGACCTCCCGATTCCTCCCCCCCTTGGCGACCTCCCGATCCTCCTTCTTCGAAATCCCGATCCTCCCCCCTTCGAAATCCCGATTCCACCCCCCCCCTTCGAAATTCCGATTCCACCCCCCCTTCTATTTTTTTTGTTAAATAATTTAAAAGAGATTCATCCAATCTCTTTTATCTTAATTTTTTTTTATTTAAGGTAATTGGAGCTTCAGCTTATCAATCATCTTTTAAAAAAAAAAATTCAAACAGCATTAAATATCCTTCCGATTTTTTTTTAAATTCCTCTAAAAAAATATTGACTTTTTAAAATTTAAACGAATTAAATTCTTAATTTCATTTTAAATTTCTCTAAAAAAATATTGACTTTTTAAAATTTAAACCAATTAAATTCTGAATTTCATTTTTAAATTCCTTTCAATTATGTCTTGTTATTTTTTAGTCAATTAAACAACTTTAGCATATTGTTATAATGAAGTAACAAGTAAGTACTCAAAAAATTGAAGTCATAAATTTGATTAAATTTAATAAAAAAACTTATAATATTTACACCTCATTAATAATTTATACTAGGTACAAGTGGAGGCAAAAGCAAAGAGAAGGAGTTCAATTTGATACTAATTGATGAAGATGAAGATTTACATGAAATGAGGTTACATGATAGTGGACATTTTCCTACTTTTGATACATTGGATGAGGATGATGATGACCTTGAAGAGGATGATTTAAATTAAAATAATTTATTCTATTCTTATTTCATGACTTTGTTATGTTTTTAAATAATCCTAATGAATTGTTTTCATGTTTTTATTTATGTTATGTTATTATTTTATTTTATATATTTTAAAATATTAATTAATTATATATTGTGTGGTTCAAAAAGCTTACGCCTCAACGCCTCGAGGCTTACGCCTCGCCTTACAAATACAAAAACGTCTCACCTTACGCTTTCGCCTTTTAAAACTTTGATTTTAATATAAAAAATTTTATAAATAAAAATTGAAATTTTTGAAATATATTATTTTATTTTTTATTTTTTTTATTTTTTTTCTGTTTTTCTATTTTAAGTTTAGGCTTCAGTGCCCATATATGATTTTTATTTTTCTTTGTTAAGTATTTATGCTGCTAGTTGGTTTAATCTAACAAATTTTGAAAAAGAAAAGAGTTGGTGGAAAGTAGAATATAATTACAGGGCATAGGTTACTACGCAAATAAATTAACATGGTGCATTGTAGTGATAGTACATAATTTTTTAATTAAAATTTAAAATATTATTATTATCTAATTTAAAATTTGAAATTTAAATAATAAATGAAAAAAATGAGTATAATAATAATAAATTTGATGTAGATATAAATAATAAGGACAACTTGACTGAAGATCTGAGTTCAAAATTAGGTTTTCTCTAATTGTCTCAAACAAAATTAAATGCCTAAAAACATAAAACTAGGCAAAAATGATAAACAATTTGGTTTGCCTCGAACCAAAATTGAGTGATGAGAATTTTGAAGTTGAATCAAGTTTAGTTTCATTGAATTTGGAAAATAAGACATGAACAAATTGATTATAATTATGTTTGTTTGAACTATTAGAGATAAATTTCTAGATGATATTTTTATGTTAGGTATATATGTCACATAATTAACCTAATAGTATAAGTAATAAAAAAATTTGTCTTCTTTATTTTTGAAAAAAATAAGAAATTCATTAAAATACTTTAAGATGCATAATAAACAACAAAAATTTAATAGTCTCTGTTTGTTTGTATAGCTTAAAAAGAAAAAAAATCCAAATGGTTGTGAGATATGATTAAAATTATACTTATCTTATATAAGGGTCATGTGTTGGTTATCAATATGTAATATTTGATTACATTAATAGTATGAGTGATAAATTTATTATTGATGATTAGATTGAGATAAGAATTTTATTTATGAAAATTATAAAAATTTTAATGATACGATAAATATGTTTTTTTACATACTTCTATCATTTGTATTGTACTCACGTGCTTATACGATATTAATAGTGTATTTAGCTAGTGATGATATTCTATATTCTGGGACATGATTGTTGAGATTGAAATCAAGTATATAAACTTTTGGTTTTTCATTATAAATCTATATTGTTTGACTATATGTATTATAGGGTTAATTTGTCTCCGAGTATTGACATTGACACATATTTGGAGACAATAATCTAGCTAGGAAAAATCACAATGTGTTTCATCGAATATGAGCTAGTTCTCTTAGTGCTTAGATATTGATTATTATTCTATCATTTCACATAATTATAATAATAAGAATTTAGATATGTTGAGTTTATAAAATTAATACTAATTTACTTGTCCCATGTTATTTAAGATGATATATGATTAAATGATCTCTCTTTGGTGTCTAGCATAAAATTAAAGTTTATTTATTTTTTTTTATGAAAATTAGTATTATTTCAAATAGAAAATTGAGACTATGATCAAATATTATAAAGATACTTATATTCATGAAAGACTAGGAATATTTGAAATTAGATATTTAGGATAAAATAAGAGGTACGTGTGGATTAACTCATATGACATCGAGATCGATGATACTACGGTCACCACTAATTATATATTCAGATGTATATATGATGATGATGATATGCATCTGCATCTGCACAACTATACTTCAGACACAAATTGTTGATGATCACTTAAAATGTGTTATTTTGGATTTTTTTTTATCTGATATGATATTTTGTTGTTTTTGGATTTTTGCTGGTTATACTTCATGTTATATTATGTATCATTTAATATTATGTTTATTAATTATTTTTTTATTTTGAATGATTTTATTTTTATTTTGTATAAATATAAAATTAAAATTTAAAAAATATTATAACTGTGTATATTCAATTCAGGTTGCCATTTACTTTGCCCCAAAACAAGCATGGCCTGCATGACCCAGCACGGATCTGCCTGGCTGTGGCCTAAACTGGTTATGCTTGGCCTAGTAAAATGTCTCTCATACCTTTTTCCATTTATCAGCGAAAGCTAAAGAAAAAGCTCTTGCCATCACTACAAAATGACAAGCAAATTGAGCTTGAGTATGGATCATAATCTATTGAATTTCTGCTCCAATAAAAAAATCTCACCAAAAGTTCATCTTTTTAGAACTTCAGTTTTATCCTTATTGAATGAAAGTAAATCTCCCATTAAATTGATCTCCATGTCTAATAGCCAAAGTTAGATATGTCTTTATAGTAGTATTACATGAAAGTGATCAATATAGTAGCTTGTCCATCTTAATTTTTAAAAGCCTACTTCAAGTAGGTGAGAGATAGTTTCAAATATGTTAAAACTTAAAAGATGGTAATCAATTTATCCCACTCTCATCAATTGTTGTTTCCAGCAAGAGGCCGACTTAGAATTAAATCCACATTAACGAGGCTTACAAGACTGAGAAATTGTTTGACTTCTAATGATTAATAATTATCATGTTAGCTCCAATTCTTTTTAGCCATCACTATGCTTAAAATATATTAATTTGAGGTAACAAACACAAGCTGAAGTAGTAAACAATGTTAAATTAGCCTGGTCCAGTATTTTCCTCCCGATACAGCATAGATAATAAACATATAATTTTTCTAGTCGGTCCATCTCATGGACACAACTTTTCTTCTTACACAAGTTATTTGGGCAATAAATTTGCCCAATTTTTTATATTTAGAGTATACAATTGGTTGAAGCGATACTTTTGTGAGCACCTCCCCCCCCCCCCAATACCAAAATGACTTCTTATAAAACATATCAAATACTCAAAAAAAAATATTTATAATAAATTGTAGTCCAAGAGATACTAATATATTCTAGTGATGGTGATACTTGTGGCAAACAATGATGATTGCAGTGGTAATGATTAGATAGTTAGTGATCATAGTTATTAAAGCTCATACTTTACAAGGCCCGGGCAAAATCTCATCATTCTAATGCCTTCTCTTAGTTAATCTTCACAAAACATATTATTTTCAATATTGTTTCTCCCTCACAAATTAATAATTCTCAGAGCTCTCTCTCATAAATTATATTATTCTTAAAGATATCTTTTAGAAAATTATAAATAATATATTTATTATCTTAGAATTTTATATGTTTATTATTAAAATTATATTATTTTGTTTGAGTTTTGAATATTTGTGATTATGAAAAATATAATGTTTAATTTTTATGTTTGATATCTTTTATTTATAATTAGAACATCCCTCATACATCATGTGCACTCTAGTTTACAATAAAATAAAAACAAGATAATTCAATGTGTATATTTTGTAATTAAAGTACGATATGAGATAAATATGAACATAAAAATATCTTATTGGTGGAAAGGATTAGAGCTTCAATTTTAGTTTTGCAAAGATTTGTAATGGATATGTTGAAGCTATATGTGGCATTTTATAATGTGAGAATGTTGAACACATTTGAAACTATTAGTGATAAACATATTTAAGAACATATTTGAAAATATTAGTGATAAATTTATATAAAAATTACAAGTATTTTAATATTGACAATAATATTACTTATAATTTTCTAAATTTTTATACATTCATATCAATTGGAGAAAAAAATGTTATAAATATTTGAATGATTTGATATACATTGATTATAATTGAGCATTGAGAAAAAATTTAATGAATGTAATATCATTGATTTTTTTTTTTTGATAAATAGTGATGATAATAACGAGTAATTAATAGACAAATGAAACATGAAATAGATTCATGTGAAGATAAAAAAATGTTTGTGTGGCCATAATTACTGATGCAAAATAATATTCTCAAAACTATCAAAGTGGTTTTATCAATCACTTTGATAGTGTGGTTATTGATGAACATGATCTAGATGATGATTGATATATTTTATTTATTTATTTATTTTTATTTATAATTTATTTTTATATTTTATTATTAATTTTTATAATTAATTTGTATAATTTTTATTTACTTTCATAATATTTTATTTTATTATGATATATAATATACTGTAATTAATAATATTTATTATTTATTTATCAAAAAATGGATTACTATGTTTGAAAATAATAAATTATTATTAAATGAATGTAATAATAATTGACAAATGGTAAAGACTGCCTAACTCTCAGAAGACGAGTTTGATTCTCAAAGTTATCAAATTCGTGATTCTGGGTATTCGTTAGATAGATACTTACTCATATTATAGTACATAAAATATCATTACATACATGTAATAAAAATTTGGATGGGGACTTTACTTTCTCTAATATGGAGACCCAAGATCTATATATGGAGAGTCGAGGGATAATATGAGATGGGTTGAGGAGGGAAGAATAAAAATAATCTTAATGTTTTGATTTGGATAAATAATTTTTAAAAATATTGTAGCATATAAAAATATTATTCTAATATTTTATAATATATCAAAAAAAAATATTATTAAATGATATTGTTTGGTTTTATTACTAAAGAAATAGTTGAAATTTTATAAATATTTTTATGATGTAATTGGTTTGTTACATGATATTTATTATGTAATATATTATTTAGTTTTTTCTTAAGTAATATTTATTTCTTTATTATTAGTGATATATAGGAATAATGACTTATTTAAGTCAATAGTAAAAACAACATAGACAAAATTTAATAGGTATCATGGTTATGATAGTATTCCTATGTTACATTGTGTGGTTATTGTTTTAGATCTTAACATTAAATTAGTTAATTTATATACTATACTCACTATTATTGTTGAATATATGAACATATATTTACATATACTATTGAGAAATAAAAGTTAAATGTTTAGTATTTATGAAATTAAGTTTTGATAGCAACTTCTTAATCTTGTAAGTCAAGATGTTTCACTAATCTATCAAAATAAAAAGAAATAACTATTAGATAGTTTTTGTTGCTGATGCAAGAATGAGTTGCTTCTCTCTTTCATAATATCTATTTTGAGAGTCATTATAACTCAACAAGCTCTACTTGGAATTTGTAAAATATTTTGAAATTAATTTTTCAATTATGAGCTCTAAAAGTAGTGACTTCAAGATCTTTGAGTAATAGAAAGTGTAAATTATAAATTTTCTGGTGTTTTTATGATTGTTACTTGATCTCTTAATAATTCTGATTTTAATGGTTTCATTAGAATCACTTTCAACTTGATTGGTAAAATAATTGATGATCATAAAACAAAATTAACTTTGGAAACGATTGAGATTATTATATGAATAAAATATTAGGAATAAGTTGACAAAAGAAATCGGTACATCATGAAAGATTAAAAAGCTTCTTGTACATTTTCAAGGATTGGTCGGCAATGATAATGTGAAGTAGTTACCTTAATAATGACCATCAATAATATTGTTGTTTTGGCTTGTTCTAAATGATTACTTTTAAAATTATTTTAATTATTTTAAAAAATCTTAAACTCTTTCCATAGTTATTAAAGGCGAGTTTCATGTGCGCCTAAAGCCTAGGATTCACCAAGCATAGGCAAATGCGCCATGCCTCGCTCTGCCCCACCTCAGGTACTCACCCCCCTCCCCATTAATCATATAATTCTTAAAGCTCATTCCATTCTTTCAACTTCCAAAATATTATACACAATATATTTGATGTCCTAATTATAATGATTAGAAATATTAATATTTATTTTTATGTTTGATATTATTTATTTAATTCTATTTCATTAATATATAAAATTTATAGATAATATTTAGTAAAAATATAATTTTTTTTTTTAAATCTGGTAGTATCATTGAGTTGGATCCAAGACAATCAACCCGCACCATAGGAGGTATGATTTTTTGCCCTAGTGTTGATGATATTGGTAACTCGCAGGGATCAAACTTATAATTTTTAAGGAGACATGAATTCAACATTTCATCATTTGGATTATCACTCCGGTAGTATTTATATATCTTATATTGTATTTTTTTAATATTATTATGTGTGGGTATCTAAAATATCTTTTCATTGAAGACACATCTATTTTTATTAAGTTAAATTTTTTTTAATGATATGTTTCTATGTAATTTCAACATCACGAAGAGTGTGAAATAAAATAAAAAAATGAGTAGACTTAGATTTTTAAGGGAAAAAAGAGAGATGAAACAAGTCACAATCAAGTGAACTTCAATTTTATATACTTTTCTCAAGAGCATGGAGGTGTGTTTTCAATTAATTAAAGGCTTTGCTTAATGAAAAAATGAATACACCATCGACATCACTCACTTTAACATCATCCTACATGTGTCAAACGGGACAGGCCTAGCTCGAAGCCTGGTATGGTATGCTACAGTGTCATGCCCAGACCCTTGCTTGGCGGACCCTTGGCATGAATTGTGCCATGCCGAGGGTTTTTGGCCCGTGTTCAGTGCCAAGCACATGGGCACGACACAAGGAATGTTGCACCGAGCGATGCCCAACGGGGGGATGACACGGTGATGCTCTACGGGCAACTGCTCGGCATGCCCGATGGGCGACGGTGGCGCATCGCGTGAAATCCTAATTTTTTTCATAAAAGACACGACCCGAACTGCTCCCACTGACCCGCCCCGAACCAGCCCAAGCCTGGGTGGATTTAGGGCCACGGGCTTGGTCTATGCCTGTCCTCCAAAAAACCATGCTGTGCTAGGCACGGCATGCCAGCTAGTTGGGCCCAAAAAAGGACGAGCTGGCCTGGCCCTGCCCGGCTTGGCCCGGCCCATTTGATACATCTCGATCATCCACATCTTGATGAGATACTTTTTTTTAACCCAGTATTTTCTCGAGTCAGATTGACACCTTGAACAGTTACCTGCCCTTCTGGGATGAGAACAAGGCTATTTCCGTTTCCACACTCAGAGTTATAACCCATGAGAACTGAACTCGCACCCTCAATAAAGTGTGAATTCAGCATCCTCACTAGTTGGACTTGGATTACATGTTTCGTCTCCATGAGACACTTGATCGTGCTTGAGCTTGCTTATAGTGAAAAGCTGCTAAATTGTCCAATGATGCATTTGGACGACGCTTTTCACTAGGAACCTCCAGCACGATCTATAGTTCTATAATTGGAAGCATATGGAACCCATCAGATGTGTTCTTGGTAGAGTTTCATCCATGGTATCTTATTTGCACAAGTGTGATTTGCTGCAGGAAACAGTGTTTGCTATGCTGGTGGAGATCACAGAACGAGCAATGGCACACTGTGAAAAGAAAGATGTTTTGATTGTTGGTGGGGTGGGTTGCAACAAGCGATTGCAGGAGATGATGCAAATAATGTGCAGTGAGCGGGGGGGGACTCTCTTTGCAACTGATGACAGATATTGTATAGACAATGGGGCAATGATTGCTTACACGGGTCTCCTTGCGTTCGCTCATCAGTCCACGACGCCACTTGAGGATTCAACTTTCACCCAGAGATTTCGTACTGATGAAGTACAAGCAATTTGGCGAGAGTCAAAGCTTACCCCAGTGTGAAGCAATTTTACTGAAGAAGTCCAAGCTGAAAGTATTGCTGTGCACTTGTTTTTTATTACATATCACTTTATCACGGGGGCAAATGCAACATTGTATATCATATATTCTGATTGTTCGTTCTTGACTGAGCAGGCCTAGGTTTTTTGAACATGGCAGACTGGTTGGAAAATTTTCTTTATTTAGAAATAGAGTATGTAATATTGAGATTGTTAGAAGTTTGTTTTGTTTTCTAGGGTGAGCTAGATTATGTAATGTATAACAAAGCATTAATTTTGGATATAATTTTGTTTACTTTTGCATATATGGATATTATTGTGCATTGAAACTCATATTCAACTTATGTTATAATTTTGTGATTGGTGCTCTTTAGCATTAGTTTAGCATATGTTGTTCCTTTTAAGAATTGAGATATCTCATGCTTCCACTTAATGTGATGTCTGAGTGAGATTAATATCTTGATAGTCTTGCGTATGAGAATTGAAGAGTATATGTCTGATGAGACTCGAACCAAAGACCTGATGCCTTTGGATGAAGATATTTGTCATTATATTAAGGGGTAATCTTCTATGCATGCATGTAGCGAAAGGAATTTTTATGTAATCAATCATATTAGTACTATTCTTACTCTGGTGATTTTAATTTTGTAATTCCTATGAGATTTAATGTGTTATTATTGTTGTGATCGTACATAAGATACATACATATATATGAATTAAATGTGGATAGGATTGAAATTATAAAAATTTGATTATATTTGTTATCATATATATTAGGTTATTTAAAAAAAAAAGTGGTATCCATTACTTAAATGATATTAGTAATTATTTGATATTGTTATTCATATCGTGAATTTCCTAATTTATCAAAATTTAAATTATTTCCTATTTTATCAAAACATGATCTCTATAACGTTTAGTTATTTATATCGTGAATAATGATATTTTGTTAGATATAATTGTTTCTGATAATTATTTGATTTTGTTATTTGATATGTTTATATGATATCAGATCTTGTTATTTTAAATGATATTAGTCCACAAAATTTTGTGCTCTCTCTCTCTCTCTCTCTGTCACACACACACCACACACTACACACACACCACACACACACACACTACACACACACATACCACACACACACACCACACACACACACACACACACACACACTGCACACACACATACACCACACACACACACACACCACACACACATACACCACACACACACATACACCGCACGCACACACACGCACACGCCACACACACACACCACACACACGCCACTCTCACACACCACACACACACCACACACACATACACCACACACACACATACACCGCACGCACACACACGCACACGCCACACACACACACCACACACACGCCACTCTCACACACCACACACACCCACACCACACACACACGCCACTCACACACACCACACACACACCACACACACACACACCACACGCACACATGCCACTCACACACCGCACACACACACACACCACTCACACACCACACACACCACACACACATCACACACACACACACACACACACACACACACATAAACACATGCCACACACACACTACACACACACACACCACACACACGCCACACACACGCACTACACACACACACCACACACACACACACACATACACACACACACATTACCCACACACACACACCACACACACATCACACACACCACACACACCACACACACACACACCACACACACACACACACACACACACACACCACACACACACACACCACACACACACCACACACACACACACACACATCACACACACACCACACACACATCACACACACCACACACACACACCACACACACACACACACACACACCACACACACACACACAAAATATATATATATATATATGCTATTTAAACCTCACACCTCTATTTTTGTAGTTGGCCATGGGTTGGTTCGGGCTGCCCCTATTTGAGGTTAATAAAAAAAATTGTCTCCAATGCTCGACTTTTTATTATTGACCTCGTAATGTCATATCCAACCATTGCGACATGATGCATATCAAGGGTGTGCATCACATGTGACTTGTTGCTCTAATATATATATTTATATTTTAAATTGTTAGCTTCATTGGACCCTATCACTTGCTGTTAGAATCCAATAATGGTTGGATTCTAACAGTATGACCATGAGGCATCTCTAATGCCCCCCCCTGCCCCCACCCTCTGTAACTCTATCGAGCTCCTCAGCAGAGTTCGATGAGCTCCGCTGAGCTATGCAGCTCCCGAAAGCTCTGCATGAGCTTCTAGCGAGCTCCACCGAGGAACTCCCCGAACTCCAATGAGGAGCTCTCTAGAGAAGAGTTCCCTGGAGCTCTCTGAGCTCCACCGAGGAGTTTGTATGGAGTTAAGGATGAGGGGGTGTGGTGAGGGGCATGAGGTGAGTGAATATTTATTGACTATTATTAGTTAATAGTTAAGGGTATTTTGGTAATAGGATAATTAGTTAAGAGTTTGGTATACTATTTTTAAAATATTAAAATTTGGGTTCCTTTTTTTCAATTATTTTATAGGGAGCGAACTAAAATATACTTCTCCTTAAAACTAATTTAGTCGAGTAATGATTGAATTTGGATTTATTTTAGGTTTAGTAATCTACTTCATTTATAATTACAAGTTTGAAAAATAAGAAATATTTAGAATAGTTGTTAGTGTAAGTTTTATATTTAAATTTACAAAATATTTAATAATTGTTCATTATATGAAAAACTATATATAACTTACATATCATATGATTTGTAGACGGGAAAAATTGATATAATAAAATATTATAAAATTTTTAAATCATTAATAAAATTAGATTCCTATAAAATATAATGGAGCAATATCATTAATATTTGGTTTATAGGTTAGTCATGATGATATTGATTTTGAATTGTGTACTTGGCTTTATATGTAGTATTAGTTATTTATTTAAATAATATTGAAAAGATTCATTTTAATAACACGCTTATTAAATTGTAAAGAAATTATTTAAAATACTTGATTATTTTATTATTTAGTTATTTTTATGAATCCTAAAGTTAAGAGTAAAATTTATGAATAATTATAAAATATAATTAAAAATAATGAAAATAAATATAATCATTATAATGAGCCTCATTGTATGATGATTGCTATCATATTCAGAGATAATAATTTTGAATTCAATTAAACTTGGTAGAAATGGTGAAATTATTTATCAAATATATTTGAATTAACAAAATATTTAGATATTATTTTTTTTCCATACAACAATACAATATAACCTTTTAAAACTAATTATATTCAGGTAATGTCATAATATTTAGGTAGTACTTATTACTATTTCTTCATATCATAATAAATAATTTTTTTTGATGAATTAAGATGATTGAAATCATATGAATTATTATATTTTTATATTATCTAAAATGATATATGATCTACATGACCTTCTATAGAAGAATTATGCTTTGGGCCTCAGGGTCGAAAGATCGTTCTTGAGAACAACATATGACAATACACAATTTTTGTAAACATTGTGGGTTGGGTTGGATAGGACATGCATGCTAGTTGTGCATGTCTTTTCAACAAAAAGGTTAGTTAGTAGCCCAAGTCTTGGCTAGTATGTAACTTGGTCCTTAGCTAGATATTTGTCATAGTCTAGTCCAGCCTAGCATTCACCCAAGCTGTCATGGGCGAGCCAATGGGCTCATGATGTGGTTGGGCACGAGGTGATGACATGACAGGTGCCATGAGTCGACTCATGCTTGGTGCTCACCCGACCCAACTCGACATGGCTTGGTTTGCCCAGCTTGCAGTGTCTTATTGTGTTGCCTCATTTTTGAGGTGTGTCATGTCATGTTGCCTTATTTTTGAGGTGTGCTAGGCCGGCATGACTCATCTTCAAATTTGGGATGTGTTAGTCCAACACAATGGCTCTATTATGCCTACAAAAAATTGGGTGATGTTGGCTTGTCATGATTCGTTTGATACCTTAGGTCAAATGATATGGCACAAATTGTCACCTTTAATTGTGCGTCTTTATTTTTTGGTGAGAGCACCAAACTTGGAAACTGTTACAAACTATTTTACTTTTACTTAAATTTTAAGTGTGTGTGTTGTGTATATAATGTGAGTTTGTATGCCTATAGTAAGAATTGATGATATGGTAATGAAAATTGTGGTGGTGGTGGTGGGGTGTGTGTGTGTGTGAATTGTATGTACAAGGAGTGTAATGTGTCTCAAAAATGCCAACTCACTATTGACATCAATTGAGTGTGTAGTGTTTGTTAGTATAGTAGTGGGGTTTATAGTATAGTGTGAGTAAGTGCAATGTAGTAGGTGGTTCATATTTTTACTTCCCTAATGAAGCAAATAAAAATCTTGGTTATTACTATATAGAGTCTAAAACAACAAAATTATACGTAATGAGTTGTTAGTGTTAGATGTGTTTTTTCAATCAAGAGAAGCATGATCATTGATAGATGAACCCTATTAATGATGAGGTAAATAATATTTAATTATTGATTGATTCTTCATTCTTGATGGTCATGTGATACTATATTGATATCAAATTGTCATCTATTTTCATTTGTTTCATGCCATGAAAAACAATATGTGAATTCATAATATTATTATATTCATCCTATACTACATAAATGCATGATGATGTTTCTTAATTGAGACTAGAGTGGATCATTATTTATCTCACTCAATGTACATAGTTAACTACACAATTTTTGAAGTATTTTAATAGAGGTAGATATGATTGTGACAGTGATAAAGATATTATGGGTAGGGGGAGTATCATTCATGCTAGAGATAAAGGTAAAAGATTCTCGGTATAGTGCACACTTCAGATATAGTTGTTGGGAGTTGTTTTTGGAGAGGAGTCCGAGAGTATTATAAGTTATTGAGGGAGATATGACGAGTACTAGAATCATTCAGAGGCTTTAAGAGTCTCTACATAATGACAATTTTTATAGAGAAATATGCAACATTTCTTACTAGTGAGATATTAACATATATTTTGTCTTCCAAATATTATAACTCAAGATTTATCTTCACATTTCTGACTTTTGGGTTATTGATGCATATGTCAGTAGTCACGGGTTATGTAAATAATTTTAGTTTTGATAACATTAAACATGTCATTTTGTCCCTCTTACCTATTTTATTTATTTTTTGATACTTGAATAATCCTTGTCAGCGAGATGTTTTTTCTAAATAACTAAACCCATATATAATTTCTCTATATTAATTTTATTCTGTTTGATTGAACAATTTTATTTTGTTCCTCTTACCTATAATTTCTCTATATTGATAGATTATTTGTTATCTCCTCAATGAATATGCATTCCATTATATGTTTGAATTTTATTAATTATTTACTTGTTCATCTAACATCATTTTAGATTGATATTTTAATTATTTACTTAATCTTGACTTGGTAATTTATCTAACATCATGTTGAAAATTTGAAATTTCAGTAATAATGATGCATCTACATTAGATTGTGAAATTTAATAAAATAGGAAATGGTACCAGAGGATCTTATCATGCTTGGTAGATTCGTATAAGAATTATTTGGTCCCATTCAAATGTTATCAATCTAGCGTAGTTAAGACTTGTGATTATTTATGATATTTTGTTAACTAGATTGATGATTATACACATTGTCTTTAATTGTTCCTTTTTTTATTTTATATTTTAGAATCTTTTTGATTATTTTGTAATTGAATAATAACTAAATTTAATTAAATTATAAAAATTATTATAAGTGGCAATATTTTAGAGTAACATGTTTGATATAAATTCAACACATACTATATATTGATCATGAGATCATAAATAAGACTTTCTATGTTAAAACACTCTCATAAATATAGTTATAAAAATAAAGAGCATCTGATTGAGATAGCTAGGACTTATATAAGGTAGAAGTGTGCTTAAGTAGTTTTGTCAAAATATAATTTTTATTATAAATTATTTGATCAATCAAATATCTTTCTATGCCTTTAGTTATCATGACTTCTGAGATCTTGTTTCATAAAGAAAAAGTATTTAATTTATGTTTCTCTCAAATATTTTGAAAATATTTATTTTATCTATCATTTCTTATTATGATGTGATAAGATGAAAGTAATAAAAGGTGATAAAATGTCTATGATTGATATAATACTAGTTTGTATCGATGTTTATTCTTGAGCAAGACTCATTTTTTAATTAAGCTAAATGGGTTATGAATTTAGAAGAGACGTGGATTTATTACTCTTTCATACTCTTTCATACTTTTTCATACTCTTTCTTACTCTTTCATACTTTTTCATACTCTTTCTTACTCCCTTATATTATTTATGTATTTGTTAGTTCATTTTGTGATGACTCTATTTTTGAGTAATTATATGTCTGAACAAGTATATAACAAATTTAATTTAGATATATATTTTATTTGAAAAGGAAAATCCTTCGAGTTTAGTTAAATTGGTAGCTTCTGAGTCAGTTATGAAGTGAGTTAGTTGACTATATTATTAGACTTGATTATTAAGGATTTTGAATTTATCCTATTAGAAGTAATGCATGTAATTTTTTCAAAGCAGTGGAAAATTTTCTTAGAAATTAGATAATATTATAGTTGATTCTTTTGACTTTAAATTTTTTATTGATTTTTGAAAAAAAAAATAAAAGAGTTGTGCTTGATATCCTATTTCATCAATATTTTTGGGCATACATCTTTTTTATTTTTTTATTGATTCGCTTGATGATATTGTGATACCCAAGTTTATTTTATGCATTATTTCATCAAAATTGACATTGTGTTTTGGTGAAATAAATAAATGTGTTCAACTCTAATAAATCTTAAGAATTATTATTTGGATTGCTAGAAATATTTGATGTTCGATGTAAGTTAGTATTTAATATATATATTGTTCATTATGGAAAGATAGATAACTTGAAAGTAAGATTTGTTATATATAGGTTTACTCAGATGTTGGAAGTGAATTATTATAATAATTTTTTTTCTAATAGTCAACCTTAGTAAAAATAATTATATTCCTAATAGTCACATGTATATGAATGATATATCAATTATATATGAAGATTGGTTTTCTTCACGGTGGCCCTGTGAAGCTGGTGCATATGGATCAATTACCTAATTTTCGAGTAATGATAATATAGTCGGACCTTGTTTGTAGATTATGGAAGGTCTTGTATGACCTAAAATAGTTTATAAAAACTTGGCTTGTGGATTTTTATCATAATTATCTCTTTTATTTTGTTTATATGCACTACATGCTACTTTTTTTATTTTGTACATTATTTAAGTGAATGATATTTTATTATGAGAGATAATGAGTTTTGAATCATTTTACTCAAAGAAAACATGTATTCTATGTTTAAGATGAAAGGCCTTAGAGACTTAGATACTTTTTGGGATATTGATAATTTATGTCAACAAAGGTATTATTTCATCACATAAGAGATATGTAACTAAAGCTCTAGCAGAGATTAATATTATAGATTATGTTCTAGCAGATAAATATATCGAGTTAGATGATAATTTCTTATCTGGTATGTAGTAGGTCGACTCGATAAAACATATTAAAATCAAAATAAAAAAATTAATTATCTAAATAATTCCATTCTAAATATATTTTATGCAGTCAATATATTAGTAATTATCATAAGAATATTCAGCTAATTCGGTTTTTACATTCTAGTTTAATACAAATTTTGCACATAGAGAAAATCTATTGTAAGATATTCTATTTTTATTAGTGTAAATCTTATTTCTTGAAAAAATGTTAGACAATAATATAAAGATCTAATACAGAAATATAGTTCAAGATAAATGATGATTTATTACGAGATATTTTGGATTATATATTTTATTAAGAAAATTGGATATTTACTTATTTCTCTCATTATTTTTTTATAGTCATAGAATGTTATATAGTCTTAAATTTAAAATTCCATGAGCACATGATATACATAAAAATAATTTATTTCTTTCTCTGAGAAAATTTTAAAAATGAGATAATTACTTCTTTCCTAGGGTGTTGGCAATGATGAGGGCGATGGCAAGGGCTAGGGAGTGGGGGAGGGAGGGAGGGGAGGGATGGAGGGAGTGTGATTTTTTGTTGTTTCAAATTTATCCTTCCACTCATTGTAACTATGAAAAATAAACTTCCTCCATATATCTTTCCACATTTGTCAAATTTATCCTTCCAGTTCATTTTATTATACATAGTTTTAATGAAATTTTCAAGTAATGTATATATGCTCAGGATGCACATCTGCACAAACATCAAAATAACTAAAAATTCTTCAAGTGTTACATGACAATTATGAGATGCAAATCAATAGTATGGCATAAAAGGTGAATGCCGGTTATGGTATTTTTTTTTAATCAAATTCAACATTTGGCCCTGAAACCAAGGCTATGTTGGTTAATGTCCCCGGAAGATAATTTTAATTTCTTGAAATAGTTTTAACAAAAAAAAAACCTTCAGAAAAAATTGTAATTGGATATGCAAAAAAGTAAAAGAAATTTTTTTCAAACTAGACAGTACCAATCACCCCTTAGCCTAACAGCATCACTTGCCACTTTCATAGTTTTCCTAGCGTTGGGTCACCATTGAGGTACTCAAAACACAATCCTTCAACATTGGGCCTTGCATTGGTTTCTCATGAATGATAAATAATCTAATTTTTTGATGTTCAAGAGCACAAGTCCATGGGAAATCCGGTTTACATGAACCTAGCTCATGAACCAAGCTGCAATTACTGGTCATTGGACCAAAAGAATCCATTGGTTGTTTGAATAAAGAATAAAGAACCAGCACTTAATTATTATATATATATATATATATATATATATATATATTAATAGTTAAGAGCATCAATGAATTAATGACCAAAATAAGAGTGTCAATAGTTAGAACACAAGCAAAGAGTGAAGAAAGCTACCAGCCAACTGAATGAATTCCTTACCCAAGAGAGATTGATAAGTTTGTGACTAAGGATAAGCCCAAAAGTTATTTATGATCATATAAATATTAAAATACAAGATTTCATAAGAATTTTAAAGTTAAATATATTTGTACGAGAATATTATTGGGATGATTGATTACATAGAAAGTTATTATATTGTATGCATTTATTGAGATAATATTTTAATATGATGACAAATATCTTTATGTAAGAGTGGTATGTCTCAGGTTTGAGACTCATCAGAATTAATTTCTTTGAATTTTTACATTATAATTATTGATATATTAATTTCTTTTAGATTCATGCTAATGTGGGAGCCTTGGTACCAGATGTGATTTTTTCCATATAAAATTGAGTTCTTCAAACAATGTGATTCTCACATAAATCAAACTCATACATTTCCAAATCATATAAATTTTATTGTCTATAGGTGTAATACCTACATTTGTTAATCTTTTCATTTCTAATTTTATATTTTTCAACATAAGTATATTTGCTATGAGTATCTTATGAATATCATATACAATTGTACCATGACTTTTTAAATAATAATGCATGATCAATCTACAAAGTGTCATATAACTTTTTTATTTTAATTTAGCAAATATTTTATGATCATGTAAGTCTCTCATTTACATATTGAACAAAAATCATATACAAAATTGAATATGCAATGTAAAAATTAGCTATTCATAATGTCTATGCCATCCTACTTTTGGGGCATTAAAGTTTGAATAAGATTTGATAATTAACTGATAGACTTGAGATCAAATAGGTTTTTGACAAGTTTTAGATGTAGCTATCTTTACTCTTAAACGACATCAAGGGTTCACTTGATTTTCAAGTGTAAGTACTCATTTTCTCAAGATGCATTCCCATCCTAGTAAATATTGTAACTCATTCATAAGTCATAACCTACCATGTCATTAAAGAGTATAGACACATAATCAATTTGCAATCCTACCACAACAATCACATGTTTCTCAAGAAAAGAAGGCTCATTTGTTAAACATAAACAAACTCAAGAAATAATTAGAGGTGAACATGACGACTATATATGTTCATTAGAATATATATATATCATGCATATATCTAATACAATCTATAAAAAAAAATAAAATCTTATTTTTATGATCATATCCCCCCCCCCCCCCCCCCCCACACACACACACAATGTATACATCAAATGATTAAAATGCTTCATTCATTTCATTAAATTGTGGATAAAAAAAGATGTATGGCACCAAAAGTATTTTTACATTGGATATTTGACACTAAGAGTTGTAGCATATATGGTCTCACTTTCACTCTTTTTGCAACCCCCTAGAAGGTTAATAATAATAGGGTTGCAACTTAGCTTGGGTCAATATGAATAATTCGATCCCAACTTGAGGTGTCAACCAGGTTGGGTGGCATGAGACACAGTTTGAGGCATGGATTGGTTCACCAGTGACTAGCATAGCACAGTGGCACGACATGGTGCAAAACTTTGTCATGCCTGGGCCGTGTCGCTTAATGGCATGGATCGTGCCTGCTGGGCGGGCATGGGTCCTGCCTCATGTGTGGCTAGGCTGACTAGTGTGCTTGGCCCAGAGGTATGGTCCACCAGCCCGACCACCTACCAACCCAATACTGGCTAAAGGTCATAGGTCAATTACGTCGGGTGACTGCCTGATGGGGCGGATTATAAATTTTAAAAAAAATCTAGCCACATAAGTCAGACCTTGCTTACAGGCTGATTGTAATTTATCAGCCACTTAAGCTGTACACCCATTAAGTTTTTATGCAATGGGTTCTATAGGAACTGTTCGACATGGTCAGGCATGACGCTGCAATCGGACATACCATCGTGCTATCCCTAGAAAAAAGGGGTAGTGCTGGTAGACATGATATGTTTGACACCTTTAATCCCAATATGAGAAAAAAAAATAAAAAAGTTTAATTTTTGAAATTTCAGTAGGGCTCGAGTTGAAAATTCTCAATCCAACTTAAATTTAAGTTGGGCTATGCTCTAAAGCTCGAGCAACTAGAAACAAACTCAAACCCAAGAAAAAAAATATTTGTTTCTTCTTTTATACACATTTATCAACTCTTGGTTTGTTATATTGTCGATGTGCACTCCCAAAAAAATTGAAAAATTTTTATATTTACGATCTTTATAAAAAATTTAGCAAACTAGTAGTTAATAGATGTGTATAAAAGAAGAGTATGTTAGAATGTAAAAATTAGTTACCTAGACAAGAACACTATGAGATCAACATGGTCCATGGTGCAGTAGTCTAGGTTATTGATAGACCAAATTCACATATATAAAATATAGTTACCTAGATAAGAACACAATTTTAAACTAATACAACAAGTTGCAACCCTGGGTAAAAAAAAAGATGCTTGGCACCAAGGGTGTTTGTATATTGATTATTGTATGGATCATGGATGTTTGATACTAAGAGTTGCAGCACCAAGATATTTCTAATTTTTTTAGCACAATACACATCCTCAAGTATAAATATATGTCATCACTTGAAAATGTTAATTTTGTATTATACATTTTTATTACATATTTTCACACACACACACAGAGTACATACATCAAATGATTAAAATGCTTCATTCATTTCATTAAAATTTTGGATAAAAAAAAAATGCTTGGCACCAAGAGTATTTTATATTAGATATTGTATGGATCTAGATTTTTGACACTAAGAGTTGTAGCATCTATGGTCTCACTCTCACTCTTGTTACACTAAAAGTTGTATCACCAAGAGATTTCTATTTTTTTTAGCACAATACACATCTTCAAATTTAAACATATGTCATCAATTGATAATATTAATTTTGTATTGTACCTTTTTATTACATATTTCCACACACGCACACACACACACACATGAACGCACGCACACACACACGCACACGCACGCACACACACACACACACACACACACACACACACACACACACACACACACACACACAATTTATATAGCAAATGATTAAAATGCTTCATTTATTTCATTAACATTTTGGATAAAAAAGATGCTTGGCACCAAGAGTGTTTGTATTTGGGTATTATATGGATCATGGATATTTGATACTAAGATTTGTAGCATCTATGGTTTCACTCTCACTCTTGTTACATCTCACCTACAAGATTACTAATAATAGGGTTTCAACTCAGGTCGAGTCAATCTAAATAACTCATACCAATATGAGAAAAAATAGGCTTTAGTTGAATTTTTGAAACTTGGGTTTTGCTCGAGTTGAGTCAATCTTAAATTTAGGTAAGTTCGAGCCTAAAGCTCGGACAATCTAAAACAAACTCAAACCCAAGAAAAAAACTATTCATTTCTTCTATTATACATATCTATCAATTCTCAGTTTGTTATATTATTAATATATGCTCTCAAAAATTTTTAAAATTATTATATTCAAAGCACACATAAAAAATCTTTCAAACTAATAGTTGTTAGATGTATATAAAAGAAGAGTAGATGTAAACATAAAATATAATTACCTGGACAAAAACACTATGAGATTAACAAGGTCCATAGTCTAATTGCCTAGGTTACTTATAGCCCATATTCTCATTTGTAAAATATAGTCACCTAGACAAGAACACAATATTAAACTAATTAATCAGATGAAATTTCTACTAAATTTTTTTTTTGTAATGCTACTAATGACTTAACCTAAATTAATTTGGCCCAACTCAAAACTAACCTAATCTATGTTAAGTTTCATTTATTTTAGTTCATATTTAATTTTGGGCTGAGAATTCGGGTTGAAACTCAGGTTGAGACATAAGTTGGACTGACATATGTTAGAACTAGGTTGAGTTTGAGTTAGCTTTCAACCCAATCCAAATTGCACCAAATTGCACCAAATTGCAACCCCAACTAATAATACCATTGGTCATGCTATTGAAAGATTGATGACTTCTCCTTGGCCATGTACTTGTGACATCTTGACTAAGTTTCTGATCTAAGCTTTTGTACTTACAAATTTTTAGTTTTAATATATTTGCTAAGTATGATTGAATTATCTTGAACGTGTTAAATAGTAAAAAATAATTATTTATTTTGCTATACAACATTATCATCATCATCATCAAAATATATTATCAATATATCAGGATCAATTTCTAAACAAAAAAAAAAAATAAAGAAAAAAAAAGAAAAATGCATCCCAAAAATAATTTCAAAGACCATCTTACCCCAACAATAAATTTTTATTACTTGAAAAATGCATAGGCATAAGTTGAAGATTGAGAGACATCGCAAACTAAGTTGCTGGCCTTGGATGGTGTAAGGTGTTCCCTATTTGGGTAAAGATTACTTGTGTGTTTGATCAAATTATCAATCTATTTCATTGCTTAATGCGATTTTGTGGTTTGGTGTTGTGAGTCGTGGTTGATTAATTTTACCACATCATACCAAATATGTCTCACCACCAATAGAGATAATAAACCCTCATAATTAATGATATGTTTGTTTGACTTGCAAACCAAAATTAAAGAACAAAAATATTTAATTGTGATAGTTTCTTAATAAGTTAGATATTTAGTGTTGTTCGATAAATTTTAGTGAAAGTGGGTATTTCCTCATGATTTCCCATTTGAGGACGTCCTCTCTAGTGATGATTCCACCTTAGAAAAGGGAATTAAAACAACATGAATTTGATTTTATTGATTAAATTAATTATTTTTCTTGGATCAAAAACTAAACTAATTTTCATGCTTATCACTATGAAAGTCATTAATAATTTTTCAATAAAGTGTAACATGTGCTATTGTTTAACATACAATCTACTTGCAACATTTTTCTCATTGAAGGATGTTAGTTTGTGAATGATAATAGTTGTGAATAATGATAATTTGGGAAGGATGGTAATTGATTAGTAATCCATACACATAGCTAACAAAATCAGATGAAAGGAAATTAAATTGAATGGTACCTAATATGATAATTACATAAGAGAGATTGTGGTTCAATACTATATGTGAGAATATAAAACATTTTTCTCTGAGGATTTTTGCAAATTTGCTCGACTAGTTGTGAATGAAATAACCTCCAAATGTTGCTCAAATAGAGCCATATCACTTTCTTGTAAGCTTAGCCATGCCTCAATTCCACCATCTTTAGTATCTTTTAAATGGATAGCTTGCACAGGTTTGTGCACGCCACTCACCCATGTTGGTTTCCCCCACCCAAAATCAGCTTCATAAATGGAGAATGAGCACCAACTAGAGAACATAAACACATCCATCTCTCTCTTGTTCAACTCATTATAAGCAACCTTGAAAGAGTTCATTGCCCCAAGGAATAATTCCTCATAGTTGGATGCCCTCTTGCAATCCAATGTTGCTTCTAGTATAGCATTCTTGACCAATCCTACCAAATAATGCAGCTCCATTTTTGTTTCGTTTGGCGCAAACCAAGCCATAGCTTGCCTAAATAAGTTTCCACAACTATTCATGGGCATCATTATACTTGTCTTTCCTCTCATGTCTACTGCATGGGTCAAGAGAGATGATCGTAGATACCCATGTTTTTCATTAGACACATTAATAAGAATTCTCCAGATAAACCCTGTAACTACATCTAACCGGGAATGGTTTTGTTTTTCTATTACAAAATACCCACCACCATTGATTCCCTCGGAGAGATATTTCAAGTTCAATATTGATGCTCTACTGAATGTGAAAGTCTTTGTTACAATCTTTTCTTTTTCTCTCTTTTCTTTTGGAATTCTAATTGTAAATTCTGGGATCATTCTCGATGGGAAGATAGATCCAAGTCCATAAAATGGAGGGCATACGTTTTTTGTGCTTCCTAATCGGCACGTCCTTGCCCATCGATCAATAAATGAGGTTGTTGTAAATCCATCAGCTATCCTATGGGAAACTCGCCAAGCAATTGCTAACCCACCACATTGAAACACACTTACCTGCACTACAAGTAATGGGCTTGTGTGTGATTCAACTTCATGCGGAACTAATTGGTTTATCTCTTCCACCTCCATGCCACCATCAAGAACATAAGAGAGGGGTGCTCTAACTTTAGCTTCCAAATAATTCACCCCTTGATCATTACAATCAACTAATAATTTCTCTCTATTGTACCTTCCAGCTAATGGATAGTAAAGAGTTAGGATTTCCGATAGTGAAATCTTTAGCTTTTTCTTCATGTCATCAATTTCAATATCTTTCCATTTCTGATCTTGTTCTATGTTATAATAGTAAATACCCCCAACATAAATTGGTGGTGGGAGTTGATCAATAGCTGATATTTTCATGATTCTCATTTTTGGTGGAGTTGGGGACATTGGCTTTACCAATTTCTTTGAAATTATATCGATCTTCATTTGTGATGTTTTGTTCACTATAAGACATATTTAGAGAAGAAAAAAGTAAAATCGAGCTTTTTAAGAAAAAGTAACAATTCAACATGTTATTTAAGATGATATTAATGTGATGTTTAAGTATAATTGAATGTTATTTTTTTTATAGATCAAATGGATCAAGTTAATTTAAACATTTTTCATTTTTTTTCTTATTATCTTGAATTATGGGTATAACACACACACACACACACACACACACACACACACACACACACACACACACACACACACACACACACACACACACACACACACACACACACACACACACCTCAATAAAGCTGAAATTATCAAAATGTATATTATCAATAAAATATTTAACTTTGTTGTTTGATTGACTTTTTTTTTTGCACATTAAATAAGATTTATTTATAATATTTTGTTGAAATTAGAATAGGAGTAATTTCCAATGCAATTAATGCATATTGCATGATCATGGGGAGTTTTTTATTAACTAAATTATATTTTTGATTGGAATGTTTTCAACTAACCTTTGCAAAATTGAAATGTTTACTAATAATAAATGTGTACGTTATTAAAGTTGGTGTTAGTGTGATATTTAAGAAGAATTAAATAGGAAGTTGGTTGTAAAATTGATTTTATTTATTGTTTTTTAATGTTTTCATTAATTAACAATTTCAAGTTGGAATCAAATGTTAAGTTAATATTTATTGCATGATGTTGGGATAATTTTGCTATTACATTATATTTCTGAATGAAATTTTCATAATTAGTTTGTTCTAAATTAAAGTGCATATGATAATAATGATGAAAACAAAAAAATTATAAATATGGATTTTATCAAAGCTGATGTGAAATTTAGGAAGAATTAAGTGGGAAGTTTTCGATAACATTAAATTTATTGATTATTTTTATAATTTTTTTGTTAATACTACTTGAGTTAAATCAAATGTTTCAAATATTTATCTATGGCTTTATTTGCTTTTATGATGGTTAATAAATATTTTTCAGTTTTATGCTTGGTATGCCTTAATAAAAAAAAATTATTTTCTAATCAATTATATTAATATGGCCAAATTTTCTATAATATTATTGTTCTATTTTTTCTCATCTAATAGTTTTTCAATTATTGTTATTTTGCATTTTTAAGTTACTATTTCATTATTGACAATCTTAGAACAAATATTATTATGTTTATTAACTAACAATATGGTAGTCTAGTTGGTAAATATGATAAATGCTCTTACCTTGGGATCACTAGTTCGATCCATAGGAATGTCGTATATGCTCCACAAGATGTCTACCAATGAGATTTATCATACTTTTGAGATGAAATCTTATCTACTTCGACCCTAGGCCCCGAGGGCCATATATAGGCTGTGGGGTGGACTGATAAAAAGAATATATTATTATGTTTATTATTAATATGTTTTTTTTCGCATTTTTTTATTGTTTTTAGGTTTTTTATGTTTCTCAAAACAAAATATAATTCATTTGTGTGTCAATAAAATATTAATTAAATAAGACTTAAGTAACATATTGTAGTGAAATTAACTGTATGGTTAAGATTTATTGCTTGATTTTTAAATTTTATAAAATTAAATTATACTAAAATGAAGAGTACATAATTATGAAGGACGTGCTAAAAATTATGAATGCATACAAAAACTTATCTTGGTCAACTAATTTTTTAAGTTGGTCTTATTGTGTTATTTAAGAAAAATTAAATAAGACGGTTTTATTAATTAACTTATTTTGATCAAAGTTTTCCATGTCAAATTCAATTATTAATCACAATAAATCGACTATGTTTCAATGTCTTAACAAGTTTAATTTTAACAAGGCTATGACTCACCCCATTTAGTATGGTATGGTCGTGTTCTAAATAGTCAAATTTTATTAGTTCAACAATGCAATTAGGATGGGCTAGGCAGATATCCAAGATAGTAAAATAACCTAATTTACCTAGCTATATATCTTTGATAGTCAGATAACCTAATTTACCTGGCTGGATATCATTGATAATCAGATAACCTAATTTACCTATGCAGGCCAAGATGACCCATCCCATAATTACAACTATGTCTCTAGTGGACATATAATTGTGTCAATCTAACCCATCTCTGTTCCACTGAACATGTATAATAAGAAGCTTAAGACTTGGCTGAGCCACATGTTACCCACATGTCTTGATGAGCTAGGGAAATCTCTATTTAGGAGAGTCAAGTGAGGAGAAACTTTGTCCATTAGGCCGGATTCCTGAATTGTCATTTCTAGTTTGACATTATTCAATGGAAAAATATTAATTTGATTTCAAAGAAAAAAAGGGATGGACGAGGTTAATTTTAAAATGTGTCTTTTTAGCTTAGAGAAAAAATACATTTGCATTTTTTTTATAAAATAATTTTCATGTGAATTTTTGGGAGTTAACGAACTCTAACAGAACTTAAATTTTCATTTTCATTTGAAAATAGCATCCTCTTTCATAAATAAACAACATGTCCATATTTCCATTATGAAACCATGAAAATCAATTTTGAGGTTGATGTTAAATTAATATAGAATCAATCACATGAACTTCAATAATTTTATTTGATATTCATGAAGGGTTGTGCATCATGATTAGTTCTACTTGAAATAAATATGAGTATTTACCAAAATATAGAGATTTGGAAAATTAGAAAGACATCATGCATTATGTGAGAATGATTGAGACATGTCAAACTAGAACACATCTTAATCCCAAGCTAGTCGGGATCGTGCACAAGAATTGATGTTTATATAAATTCTTTTCTTACTCATAGTGAGAAAAAGAACATGCTTGGAGAGTGATATAACCCCTTTTTGAATGGTCTCCACTACATTTTTTTTTGGTCCCAAGACTGATATATGAGCATTCGGTCGGAGTAGGTAAGACCTCCAATCTTAGTAGCATGATGACCTTGTCTGATCAAAGCAAACTCTTGACACCATGGAATGCACATCCAATATTTTTGTGGATCAAACTTGTGACCCTATGATGAACGCATCCAATCCCTATCAATTGGACTAGCATGTCATTGGTGTCTCCACTACATTTTTTTAAAATAAGTGTTGTGCCAACTCTTTTTCCAAATATATTTATTGCCTATAGTATTCTTTCTTTTATTTTAAATTATCAATCTCAAGAATATATCAGCAACTGCATTTGAAAAATTGTCAAGGTCAATAATAATATTTATCTCCAACAAGATATATCCCAAGAAGATACCTAATAATTATTCTCAAAGGCATTGAGTAATCCAATCCAATACTAGAAAAATATCTAGCATAACAAATATTATCTCTTTATTAAGATGGCCAACTTTTAAATGCGTGTGGTCAAGATCACATGGGCACATGTGGTAGTTTATTCATAATGAAACATAACATAAAAGGCTCAAGAAAAGAGAAATAGAGAGTTTGTTATTTACTTTTATCAATAACTTTTTAGTTTATCTCATTTCTATTAATACTCATGCATTATTGATTTAAGCATTAGCGAGAGTGTTTAGTCAATCCAACAAGGCTTCCTTTCATAGGGATTTCTTAGTACATCATGATGGATTGGAGATCAAAAAGGCCAATATCTGATTTATCTAATCTTTGGAGGAATTGTGTTTTGAAAATTCGCACCATTTGTGAAAATTGTGGAATCAAAAACTCGCATTGCATGAGACTACGTCTTGTACACAGATGAAAAAATCCTAACATGACAATAGAAGATTGAGAAAAAAATAAGAAGAATAGATACGTCACCTAAAGTCATAAGAGAATGTGCCAAATATCTATTTTCCCACAATAATCGCTTGATCTCCAAACAATCAAATGTGTAGGGTTAGACTTGTCACTATGCTTTGCATTATAGAAAAGGTAAAAGATTTGCTCAGCTAGAGAGAATCAACTCCTTAATGGATGCTGAAGAATCTCTACTACAAGAAAGAAGACATTTAACCATGTTCAACTGCCTTCATTCAATCATAAAAAGCCATGGCTAAAGGTATTAGTCATGATTTATTAAAATCATGACCAAACATCATAGTAATGGGTATGACTAAAGGTATCAGTGGTGGTTTTTGAAGTGATCAACTGATCATGACCATATGGTTTCATTTTATGTGATGATAATAAAAAACCCATCACAAAAAGAAGGAAAAATTATGTAATAAAATATTACCTTTTAATCATGATCATGAAAAAAATCATCACTACAATGAGACCTTTTAGTGATGGTCATAAAAAGATCATCACTTATGCAAGGGAAAAAACCATTAGAAAAAGATATTCTTTTCATCACGTTATACCCTTTTAGTCATGGTCAATAAAAGAACCATGACTAGATGAAGACCTATTATTGGTTTAAACCATGTCTAAACCATTATATTTGTCATTGTTTTTGGTATTTTAATACATATATTTTTCATAAAAAAATGAAATGCATCATAAAAGGAGATTTGTTCAATGCTACTACATAGAAAAATCATGTTATTTATATGTTAATATATAATAATAAATTATCCAAAATAAGTTAATAACAAACACAATATGACAAAAAAAAAACAATTAAAGAGATACGAATTTAAATTTACATTCTAAAAATCTACTACTTTTGTTATAATTGTTACCTCATTTGCATCATATATTCTTGAAGTCATGTATGCATTTTTTGTATATCCATAAATTTTCCATCTAATTCTTTTTTCATTTCTTCTCATGTCATCCCTTGAACTTCTATCAAGCACTCTTAAATGTTTTAGTTGCTATTGTAATTTTTTTTTATTGCAACTCTTACCATCTCTTGAGCATTTTCATGTTGCGCTTTGAAAGTAGCTCTTGATTTTCTAGCACTACTCTTACCAATTATTAAGGTAGCGAAACACCAAATTCATAGCCTCAACCACGTCCATGGTTATCTAGACCCATCACTTGAGTATATATGTCATCTACAAATATAGATGTTACAAATAATGTAGAAGCAACTGTAGAAGAAAAATAAGAAGACATTCCTTAAAGTTGGGATAATAATTGCTCAAACTAATTCTAAAATTACAAAAAATATAAAAAATTTATTAGTATGTACAGAAATATTAGCATGTAGTTATGATTAAAATACAAGTATATAAAATTTAGTTACTTCAATACAATGATATGCTTGGAATGTTCATCAATGTGTCCCATCTTTTTTATGTGTTAAGATAAATATCTCAACTCTATTAGGCTCAGTTTGATCATCCCTGTATTGTGCCTATTCTTACAAAGTAAAATAATTAAGTTATTTTTTATTAAATATTGATATACAAAGAATTCTTATTATTAATAAAATTTCAACAAGTTCATATCAAACTTAAGCATAAACTTTTGGTTTTGATGTGCCCTATTAGTTTTTTTAAAGATATCCTACATCAATTACAAAATAGCATATCAATCTACTAGAAACATAATAAAAGTTAATATATATACAAAAAAATCATTATGTTTCCTTTGCCTTTGTTGAGCCCCAAAAGTTAATTAGCCACCACAACACATCGTTTGATAAGTGTGGATGTTGATAGTGCAATATCACTTCATATGTATTATAAAGGGTATAATACTTGGTTGTCATCCCATTTTTATAACCTTTGAACATATTTTCACCAAATTGAAGAATGTAACTTTTGAATGCTTCATCTATTTCATATGTCTCCTATATTTCATAAAAAAAAACATGTCATTAATAAGAGTAATAATTTTTAAACAATAGCATTAAAATTTAGATGAATTGTAATAAACATGAAATTATTAAGGCCCAAATATTTTTCTTTACTTCTTCACTTACATGATGCTAATCTTTGACTTGGATATGTACAATGTGGTATGATCTTACCAATGTCCCTATATAACTAGAAAGTCTTTTCTCTTTGTCATCATAAATAAATAGGACTTTTGTATTGAATCATGCAGATTTTTTCTTTGGTTTTCATGCCAAGCAAATCCAAGTTACACATTGAGTCACGTGTTTTCTTTTTATTTGAGGCACTTACTAAAAGTAATAATGAAATTATAAAAAAATTAAAAAATTAAACATACGCAAATACAAATATATAAAGCTAAGTCTAATAATATTAAACACATCGTTAGTGAAAGTATCTAAAGAATAAAAACAACCAGAACTATTGAATTAGTTGCAAGAGATTGTGTGTCCATGCTCAATTGTATATTGTCCAATTCATCCTCAAGAGACACTATATGTATTCTTACTCTTTGATGCCATATTTCCTACATGATAAATTAAGTTATAAAATGAAATATAAATTAAGTTATATATATAATTTGGAAAAAATTACAATTTATATATCAAATAATATGTATTTATGTTCTTACTAATATTATTAGCTACACATCATCTAAATCATCATCTTCATGTATAAATTCATTATCACTTTTAACAATGTTTCCTCATGATAGTAGAATGTTTGTTTAAATAAATTCTTTTATAATATCATTTCTATCCTGATTGATTAAATCAATCTTAGTCATGTACATCACGTTAATTATGAACACATGCTATTGATATTGCTCTGAATCATAAATATATACATTTTCATTCTTACCATTAACCCTCCAAGTTTACCAATAGTATAGTAGTTAGATTGGAAAATGGGCTAGACCGCCCAATCTTGGGGAACACAAAATTATCATAAATCTCTCAAGTTTGTATCTCTATAATAGAGTGTCAGCTTTCCTCATTTAAAATTTGAACATAAAAGACACGTTTTTCTTGAGATGCAGGTATAAATGGTTCATCTATGCATGTGACACATTCAAAATTCAAACATGTGATTCCATATTGATCCATCTTTATTCCATTTCCAATATTGATTACAATCCACTATTCACACTTAAAAAATTAACTTTATTTTTCACTAAGGCAATGTAAATCAACTATGTCAGTTAGCACACCATAATAAGAAACATGATCAAAGGTTGTGTTGTTATCTCTTGCACTTGCAAAGCTTGAAACCTCCATGGTCACAACAACTCCAATATTTTGAGTTTTTTTCTTTTTCTCGTTCTCTTGTGTGGAATCTAAACTCATTAATGAAGTATCTTTTATAACATGTTACTGATGTACTTGATCCATGTGATAATGATAGTATGTTTCTAAAACTACACCTTTATGCCATTTTTGTATAACTTATTAATTTAAATATAAGATGAAAACACATACATATGAATTAGATAATATGAAAATTTATATAGTGAATATATTCACATGTTTTTCAAACTAACTATTGAATTCTTTTCGGTGAATTAAATCTACATCATGTGAATAACCATGATGCTTAGTCCTTATAGATTGTTCGTGCTCTCTAAAAAAATAAAGATTTATAATTATAATGCTCATAAAGACCAAAATTATATTTGTACATGTGCTTAAGGCCACTCTTCTATGCTAAGAAGACGAGATTTTTCTTTTCCTATAATACATCCCATGCATTTAAAAATGGTCAACCCTCCATTTGTTATGTTATTTGCAATGATATAATTCATTTATTCACAATCATGCTTCATTTCAACATCATATAAATATCTTGATCAAAAAGTTGTACATTTTTCAGCTATGTATCCCTTTGTAATAAAACCTTTTGGATGACTCTTATTATGGACATGACTTTAATGTGCATAAATGCCTTTAAATCCATAATTTAATATATTTGTTTTATGAATTATTTGAAACCATATATATTTATATTTATAAATATAAATAATAACATTAATTGAATGAGAACACACTACTCAATAGGATACATCTATAGATATTGCATTGGTCTTGTGGCCTTTGCCTCATTTTCAAGATGAACATGTAAATGGGCCTTAACATCAAAAAAGGATGAAGGAAATATTATTTCCAATTAGCTAAGCCTGACTATTATATCATTTTCAAGCTACTCTAATTGATTATTCTCTAACACTTCAGAGAAAAAACATTTTAAGAAACTACATAATTCATTTATAACAAAACATTCTTATGAAGAACTCCAAGAATGACAAGGGAAAGGATTTTTTTTGCATGAGAACATGACAATCATGAGACTTTAATTCAAAAATCTTCTTTTAATAATAACCTAGAAGCATAACCATCTAAAATCTTCACTTCTTTCAAAAATTCACATAATTTCTTTTTTTTTTTATTTGAAGTTAGCGAATAACATGTAGTAGAAAATACAACCCTATTTCCTTTTTCTATAGGATAAATTTGATCTCTAATACCCACAGTTTGCAAGTCAAGATGACTGTTCAAGTTGTCCATTGATTTACCATCGATACTCAACAAAGTGCTAAATATACTATCACACATATTCTTTTCAATATGCATTGCATCCTAATTTTGATGCAATATAAGGAGTTTCCAATATGCCAATTGGAAAAAAAAATACTTATCTTTTTCTTTTCACCAACATCTTGTTTATTGATATCGCTCATAAAGCAATATGTCTCATTTTATCTAGTTGATGTAGAACATTTTTTCCATGCAATCATTTGAGTATTGCTCTATGCACCTCATTTATATCAAAAGGCTTTATATCACGTCTAAATCTATGTTCAATTGGCAAAATTTGACTATGAACATCTAACACCATCTATGGTCATTTCGTAATCAATATCACAAACAATCTATATTACAAATAAGACAAGAAAACTTCCATTTAATGCTACAACCAGAAAGATTTGTATATGCACCAAAATGATTAATGATAGATAATATAGTTGCAAGCGTACAAAAATTTTGTTTTGTTGAAGCATATTATGTTTGAACTTCAACCTCCCACAACTCATTCAACTCATCTATTAATGGTTTTTAAGTATATGTCAATATCATTCCCAAGTGCAGTTGGACCATGTATAAGTAGTGACAACATGAAGAATATTTGCTTCATGCACAATCAAGGTGGTAAGTTATTGGAATAAGAACCACTAGACACATGTATGAAATTTACATATTTCAAATGATTGAACCCATCACTTGCTAAACCAAGCCTAACATTTTGAGGTGCTTGTGGAAATGAAGGACATAGCTTATTAAAGTTGTTCAAAGCTAAAGAGTCTATTGGATGCCTCATTATTTCACCTCTCATGCAACCATCAACGTGCCATTTCATAATAGAAGCTTTCTTCGATTATATATAAAACTGTCGAGGTTTTGGTTTTAAGAGAAAATAATGAAATACCTTACATAATATTATTCCTCGATGCTCGATTAAAGTCATATGTAAGATGAGCATCACTTAATTTCCATCAAAAGACACCATACAAAATTCATTTGCATTTGCATGGTCACGAAGTTTTTTTTTGTTTCATTATAATTGTTTGGCAATGTATCGCCCCCAAAAGTGCATCCTTCAATAATTCAAGTGACATTGTAAAGTCTTAATGCTCCATCCATTAAGACACTACATATGAATTAAGAAATAGTTTTATGATAAAAGAAAACTTTGTAAATTTTTTACACCCTGGATATAGTTCTTGCTCAACTTTCCTCAACAAATATTAAAATTTGTTTGAATTCTCATTTGATATTTCAAACTCTAAATGAACTGAAATTTGGAATTGAAAATTCATTTAGATCCCTCATTTGGAATTGAATTTCAAATGCATAATACTCATATTAAACTCATGAATGCCACTATTTCTAGTATATGTTAGTTCATAAAACTCATATATTCTTCATTCTTCGCACATAAATTTTACGTATCCCATTGTCTAACAAATGGTCGACCATACTTTCACACTTTGGTTGTAGATAATTTTTGCAACGAATACATGGATGTGAGAGTATTTTTTTTCCATTGCATTGTTAAAGTCAAAGTCAAATAATTCTAAGACTCCTTTCTCATATCAATTACTTATTCTTGACTTTTTCATCCATCTCTTATCTATTGGCTTATTTTCTCGTGCCTATGCAAACTAAAAACCTTCCAATCACACAAAAATGAATTTTCCTAGTGATTTATAATGAATGTAAAATGTTTTCTATCTAAAGCTGTCAAATGGGCCAGGCCAACCCAGCCCGACATGAGGCACGACATAGTTCAACCGTGTCGGCCAGGCACAGTTCAGCTGTTTAGGCCCGGCACGGCACTCTATAGTGCCGTGTCCTGGCTCATGCTGGGCGCACTTACTGCACGAGTCGTGTCATGTTGGGTCGAAGTTTTCAGCCTGCATGCCGTGTCAGGCATGACATGCGTGACCACACATCGAGTGTGGTCACAACAAGCCGATGTCCAACAGGTGAGGCTCGCCGAGCCCCGAAAGGGCGAAGACGTACGGTGGCACGGCACCAAAACCCTATTTTTTTTTAAATTTAGGGGTTTGGCCCGACCCAGACGGGTCGAACCCGACGGAGTTCGTGTTTCGGGCTCATGCTAGGCCTGACCTTCACAGAACCATGCTGGACTAGGCACGACATGGTATAATAATCGTGTCGTGACGGGTTCGGCACGGTAGCCGGGTTGGGCAGCCTAAAACCATGCTGGGATGGCCTGGCACGACCAGTTTGACAACTCTATTTCTATCATCCCAAACTTCTGTATGAAGTAGTGATTCGTATTCCATATAGAAAAATATAATCCCTACGAATCAATTACCAACATGCTTAGTTTAATTTTGAGATAATTTCAACATCACTCTCTTACAATTCTCTAAGCACACAAAATGAACAAGGTAAGCATTTTAATAGTTAGCCTAACCAAGTTGCTAACGGTATATCATATTGTCCAAATTTGCAATTAGAGGATAAGAGAAATGCTTCCAAATCTATCTCAAAAATGAAAGTATGCATGTTAGTGATTTAGGGATTATGTATTTCTAAACTAGTCAATTGGACAATTGAAGCATCATTTGTAGAACATTCCACGCATCATTTGCAAAACATTTATGTTGAAACCACGAGTATCAAAAGTAATTAATCATATCAATTCTTTTTCAACTTATATATTTTTAGCACTTCATCCAAGAGATAAGTGTCAAACATTGATACTTGAGTAGGATTTCCAAGATTTACAAAACTAAAAATGAATGAATGACATGAGAGAATGGGAAAGAGCTAGAGAGAGAGAGCGAGCAAGAGCGAGAGAAGAGAGATAGAGAGGAGAGCGAGAGAGTAAGAGCAAGAGAAGAGAGATAAAGAGGAGAGAGAGAGAGAGAAAAGAGAGAGATAGAGAGGAGAGACAGAGAGATGGATGAGAGAGAGAGAGAGATCTGAGAGAGAGAGAGAAAGCTAAAGAGAGATGAGAGAGAGAAGCTATAGAGAGATGAAAGAGAGAGAGAGAGAGAGAGAGAGAGCTAAAGAGAGATGAGTGAGAGAGAGAAGAGCTAGAGAGAGATGAAAGAGAGAGAGAGAGAGACAGAGAGAGAGCTAAAGAAAGATGAGAGAGAGAGAGAACTAAAGAGAGATAAGAGAGAGAGAGAGCTAAATAGAGATGAGAGATGAGAGAGAGAGAGAGCTAAAGAGAGATGAGAGAGAGAGAGAGAGAGCTAAAAAAGATGAGAGAGAGAGAGCTAAGAGATACTCAACATTTATTAAATATATATTATACTTCTAACCAACTATCAATGTGTTGTTATGTGAAATTATATTAAATTTTACCTGGTATAAATTATAATGATGATTTATATTTTTTAAAATAATATAGTGCATATTTAAATAAAATTAAAATATCATATATATTTATATTTAGTTACTCTATTATTCTAGATTTATTTTAGATTTGAAAATTAAATTCATTGGTATTGAACATGATGAAAATGTATTTGCTGTGTTGGTCGATGTAAATTATAATTCATAATATATTTATTCATACACAAAATAATTTGGTTTATTAATGTTATATAAAAATAAAAAAAACATAAATAGTATTCCACAATAAACTCAAAAGAAATAATATTTTGAATCTTTAGTTTAGTTAATTTTTGATTAAAAATTTCTTATTTTGATTGAGAAGAAGTCTAGAATTGTAGATATAAGCAATAAATACTTGTATTTGATAGTTGCAATGATCATGTGAATGTATAACAAATTACTTAGTTTCAAGTTCTTAGTAGTATGCATTGTCATACAATATTATATTTATATATCATTTTTATTTAGACATGAATCATCAACATGTATGTTGTGAAGCATACCATCATAATTTAATCATTTGACATCATTCATCAACTTATGAAAGATATTTGAATATTTCATTAATCTCAACATGATTCACAAGTATACAATAATTTGAGAATACAATCCATTATGAAGCATATCACATCACATATCCAAAACATTCCAATTCTCTAAAATTGTCTTGTAGTATAATAAGCGAAGAACAATAAATTTATTGCAAATGAGCTCAACAAAAAAAGTATAGCAATATATTTTATAATAATTAAGCCAAATCACTGGTCCAAGATATACCATCATCAATATATCATTTAAGTCAAACAATAAAATTTTTCATCAATACTATACATATGATATCAGATTCCATAACAAAGTTGCATAAGATAACTACACATAAAATATCATATTCCATCATAAAGCAAGCTGCATCACATATCTAAAGTTTATTCTCATTAAAGCCATGCACATATTTAGGTATATAACTTAGTAAATTAAGTGAATAAAAAATTTGGAAATGATTCCCATATTAAATGCATAAAACACTTTTTAATAAGTTAAACACCCCTAGTAGTTTAATTCAAAGTTTCACCAAATATGCACTAAGCCTTTCCATCTTTACTAAATATAACGCCAATACCCACATAGGTTAAAGAATAGAAAGAAAACATAAAACAATCAAATATGTTAAGAAAGACTTGGAATCAAAAAATCAAACTTGTTGGCTTAGAGGTGCTATGGGAGTTCCCACGTGCCATATAGGTTAAGGGGTGAAATCAAAATAATAAATAAAAGTTACCAAAAAGAACTGTCATGATAGTTATGCCATTAGTATAGAAAAGCATGCATGAAACCACCAAAATTGTCACATTGAAATGTATCTTCAATAATTACTCTAATATCTAAAAAAGTTTCAAATTATTTTATCTTAGAAAAAAATTTTGATAAATATATACCGAGATCAATAGAATTTTATGGAAACACATCATAACAATCTAACATCTAATAAAACAAATAATGCATATTTTCCATTGGGATAGAACAAACTATAAACAAAAAGAAAAATAAAGCATTCATCTCAAATTCCCAATAAATTATTTAATACCACCAAGAAGTATTCATTAGAAATTATGTCTAAAAAATTGCTATAGTTGAGAGATTTTCAACTATCATCTTAAACAATAAACAATAATATCATTTTATATTGGCAGGTATATTTTAACAGAACTTAGTCATATTAGATTAGATATTGTAGGAAAGAGACACATATTCATAAACATAAAGATTTTAGAAGTGTCAAAACTAAAGAACTTATATGTGATTAGATATGCATATCTTTGGGAAATGACGAAAGTGTGATTAGATATACATATGCATGACACATCATAAATATGTGTTTGTGAATATGTGTGCACGTGTTTGTATGATGAGAGAATGACTAATGTTGAAGCTCCAACTGGGCCAAATTATGAAAATATTGATAATGATTGGGATGAAGATCCAACTCAAGCTCCAACTAGACCAAATCACTACAACAAAATAGCAAATTAATGATGTTTTATATCTTGACGCTTTCGGAAAATATCATTATTCTATTTGTAATTAGACATTTAATGACATTTTTCTAAAAGCATCATTATTTGGAAAATGTATTAAGTTTTTATGGCACTTACTAGAAGTGTCATTGTTACTACAAAAAAATTTAAAATTAATGACGCTTTATATCTTGGTACTTTTATAAAATGTCATTATTATATTTGTAAGTAGACATTTAATGACACTTACTAGATGTGTCATTGTTAAGACTAATAGGTTAGGAAAATTGCTTAATTCCTTAAAAATTTCCAAGGAAAAAGGGGCTGAAAATTATAAACATTGTCACTTTTATTAGTGTCATGGATGTGAAAAAATTAAATTTGAATTTATAGATTTGTAACAAATTTCTTATTTATTTTTTTTAAATAAGTAATAATATTTTTATTTTTACTCTAGATTAATAAAAAAAATTATCAAATTTTAGTTCAAAATTATTTATTAAAATTAAACAGAAACTTATGATAAAATTAAAAAATATCTAAATATTTATACATTCAAAATTGCATTTTTTATTTATAAAATAAATAATAATATTTAATTTTAAAATATAATTTGTTAATATTTAATTTATCCCTAAGAGAAATAAAAATAAAATGTAAATATAAGGTGATTTAATATAATTATGTGAAAAATTTAATATTATTTTTAACTTAATTATATTGAATAATCTATCGCTAGAAAGAGTTGTGCTTATTCTTCATCACGTTCGGCCATTTCCAACAGCTCGGGTTCAAGCTCGCGTCTTCGAAATCATTGGCCATATTTGCAGCATCCTGTAAGTTTTTCCATTAAGTTTATAATTGTATCAGCTCTTCGATATCGTTAACTCAATTAATGAATGTGAATGTGTTCCGAGTAATTAAGCATAAAACACAGTATTATAAACAGAGGACGATTCCTCGGGAATCCATCCCATGAAAGAGTTGATCTTATAACTTAGCATAAAAAACTATGCATAAAACGTAGAAGCCCAAGAGTAATTTAGCTCTATTTGTCGGGAGCAATCGGTGAGAACAGTGGAAGAGTTGGGCTGAACTGACACAATAAGCGCTGCCTTTGTTGGAAACCTTTTCCTTCACCGGAGAATACCAATCCACGGTGTCAAGACCATTTGTTAGTTTGGCACCAGTCATTTCTGGGATTCCGTCTCGAGGAAAGTGGTGATTTGAAAATTCTTATTTCTATCTCTGATTCAATGCAAACTTCTTCTCCAATTTATTTTACTTATGATAATTCGAGTGCTCTCTAGTACCCAAACATTAAAAATTCTGCCTTATGACAATTCTGCCTTATGACAGATAGATATATTTTACTTATGACAATTCTGCCTTATGTCATATTCTTATATTGTAAAAAACAAACAAACATTAAAAATTATAGAATATCAATTAAACTTGGGCCTAAACATAATGCTGAGCTTAGCTTGGATATTCTAGAATCTTCTAGAATCTTCTAGAATCTTCTAGAATCAATATTATTGTGGCACTGGACATTGTGTAACTCCCTTATGTCATAATCTTTCAGAATCTTTCCTTCAATGACATATTATATAATTGAAATAGAAATTAAATCTTGGAGTAGTCTTGATTGATATGTTCTTTTTGTAGATATTGAAGCTTATTGATTACATCAAGCTCAATCTCAAGGCTTAGTTCATCAGCTACCATGTTAGCATTTTCTAACTTATAATTCAACATAGTAAACTTTTACAAGAAACTCCAATCATTGAGCTTTTTTTAAAGTGATTTTCTATTGTGTTTGAAAATAAATTAATTGTATATTATTCATACTCACCAAGAAACGAAAACCTATATGGTAATGTCCCCATGCAAGTAATTAGTGAATTATAATGATGATTTCTTTTTCTTGAATTATTATTTGACATTTTATTTACTAACTTTTTTGAGATGTTTTGTATGTATTCACTATTGTGTTATACATATCTTGTAAGAGAAGTGAGACTTTGTGGACCGGTTTACTTTAGGTGGATGTATCCATTTGAAAGGTTTATGAAAGTGTTAAAAGGCTATGTACGAAATCATACTAGACCTCAAGGTTGTATTACTGAATGCTATATTGCAGAAGAAGGAATCGAGTTTTGTACAGAGTACTTATCAAATGTGGAAGCAACTGGAATTCCTAGTAGTTCAAACATTGACCACACAGTCGGGGCACCAATATTTGGAGGTCTTACTATGAAGGCCGAATCCAATTTATGGTTACAAGCACATCATTATGTGTTGGAAAATACATCAATTGTCCAACCTTATATTGAGTAAGCACCAATAACTTTTTCTTTTTTATTTGTTGTACGTATTATATATTATTCTAATTATTTAATTTTTATACATGACCTCATAGAGAGCACATGCAATGGTTTAATTTTTATACATCCACGTCAATCAAAAAGGCAAAAGTGGTTACAGGATGAGCATGCTCGTACTTCTACCTTTTGGTTACGAAAAAAGGTACTACAATGGTTTATTAAATTTTCCTTTTTGTTTTCATTATTGGTCACCATATAAATAATATCTTTATCTTATTTCTATAGGTTGAAGTTGCATTGGGAAATAATGAACCTGTATCTAAAACCCTTAAATGGATAGCTAATGGTCCAAGCCTTTATGTGACGAAGTATAATGGTTATGTCATAAATATGTGTCAATATAATACCAAGGAGCGTGATGATTTACTAGCTACCCAAAATAGTGGAGTTAGTATTGTATCAACGACAATGCAAATTGCTAGTGCTAAGGATAAAAATCTTATTTTCAGGGAACTTTGTTTCTATGGGGCTATTACATAGATTTGGGACTTGAAATATACTATGTTCAGAATTACAATCTTCAAGTGTGATTGGGTTGATAATAATAATGGAATCAGGGTCGATGATCTTGGGTTTACCTTAGCTGACTTTAGCAGATTGGCTCATAAGTCAGATCCGTTCATATTAGCCTCCTAGGCTAAGAAAGTCTTATATTTACAAGATGAACTTAATCCAAGATGGTCAATTGTTTTGTCAACTCCTCAACAAGACTTCACAAAAAGAGCAAACAATGATGATCCCATGGACATTTCTATTGAACACAATCTAGTCATTTCTTCTTTGCCACATGTTGAATTATTTGATGCATTGGATGAATCTGATAAAATTTGTAATCGGGATGATTGCGAGGGAATTTGGGTCGAGAACAAATCATAAATATTTCCAATTTTTATCTTTGTTATGGCCTTGTGAATTGATATGCTTCTAAAGTTTTTTGTTTTTTAAATATATGCAGACTAGTTAATTTATTCGTCTTTGTTATTAGATGAATATTATTCTTTCAATTTTAGTTAATGGCAGGTTGAGAATATTCTAAAAACTGACATTATTATGTTTTGTGCAAAACAACTGATTAGGTAATGCCTTAAATTAGTTAAATTTTTTCCATTTAAATATTTTTTTATATCTTTGTACTTTTTTTAAAACATTATTATTATTTTTTTGATAGGTATGGAAACGGAACAACAAGATAAAACTACTCCAAGAAATAGATGTAGAGGGATAACAAGAAAGCCAATGATTATCAATAATAGGAGCAAAGGAATTAAACTTTCAGTTAAGTATAATGTCGATGATGTTTATGTCGGACAAGCTGCGGTGCATCTCACAAGTTATTTAGGGGTATTGACACATACCATGGTCCCAATTAGATATAGCACTTGGCACTATGTACCTAAGCAATTGAAGAATAAATTGTGGGACTCCATTGAGGTAAACTTGTATTTTTTTCTATTTTTAACGTTTTCTAATTTTATTTGCAAATTTTTTTAACAACTAATAACTATGTTCATTACTTCTAGGCTGTATTTACATTGGATTGTAAAAGTAGAAAGAATTGTTTGAAAACAATTGGTAGGTGCTTTAGATCTTTCAAGAACATGGTGACAACAAAGTATATCATTCCATTCAAAGACCAACTCGAGCTTCTTAAAAAACCACCATCTGAATACAGTTTTATTGAAGATGAAGATTGGACAATTTTTGTCAAAGAAAGTTTGACTCAAAGTTTTCAAGTAAATTTCTAATTATTTTCATGGTTTTTTCTCAATTTTTATTTACTTAATATAAATTAAAAATTATAGGAGTTTAGAGAAGTTCAAAAGGAAAGAAGGAAAAAATATATTTATAATCATCATCTTAGTAGGAAGGGATATGCTGGTCTTAAGGCGGAGATGGTAAGTTAAATATGTTGTTACTTTACTTTTTATTTTATGTTGAATTTGCCTAGAGATTCATTATATTACATTGCAATATTATAAAAAAGATGACACGTATGATGAAGTGGTCATTCCAGTAGTGGAGAAGATTGTAAGTATATGTTATGGAACATATATTTCATTTACTGTATAAACTTATTTATTTTAACCAATATGACATTTAATTTTATAATATAATTGTGTATCAGGATATGAAGTTGCAACAGTCACAAGAAAGCAGTTTGAGTTTCAATGGAAATGACATACTAACAGAAGCATTGGGAACTCCAGAATATAGTGGTCGAGTACGAGCTAAAGGAAAGCATTATACTCCACGACATTATTTTCATTATATGGCTGATAGTGCTTTGCGAGAATTTATGAAAGAATCGCAAGAGCGACAATCAAAGTTTGAGGCAAAGATTTTATTCCAACTCTCTCAGATAGTACCCACCACAGCTCAATCTGATATTGGTAGCTCTAACATGCTTCAAAAACATATTGTCCTTCTGGAAAGTGTTGAGCAACCAAAACATCAAGTAGAAGACCACACTCCACCAATGCTAGAAGTAAAAAATGTAAGTTGTATTTAATATTATGTTCTTTCATATAAATGTGGTAACACAAACTCATAATTTTCATATCAACTTACCTAGTTGATATGAAAATATAGAAGTAATGTTACAATATAAGTTAACATGATAAATTATATTAATAAGCTCATTAAGTTATGATAACTCAATTTTGTCTAACTAATTCTTTTCTACGTGGAAATTATCAACTTTAGATGATTGCATATAACTAAACAACAAAGTTTCATTTTACAGGAAAGGAATTGTCTATTGGCCATAGGGACAAAAGAAAATGCTGTCGTAGCTGGAACTATGGTACTTGAATGTGGTGCTAACTTCCTTGTTGCCGTGGATGTTTCTTATGATCCAAATGCATTACTTTTTGTACCTATTCCAAGCCAAATTACCACTATTGGAGATGCTATTGGGCATCAAATTTTATGGCCTGCCCAATTTGTCATTCCTACTACTCTTCGCATCTAGGTATGTGTTTTTTTAAATAAAATATTTCTTAATAATAATAATACTAGTTTATCTAGGACAATTCTTATTTATACAATGATATTTTATGTTTGATAGGATTCAAATAAATTTAAGAAACAGAGTAATAGAGAGAGAACACTGAGTTTAAATG
The DNA here is from genome assembly GCA_029783825.1 of Sapria himalayana. NCBI lineage: Eukaryota > Viridiplantae > Streptophyta > Magnoliopsida > Malpighiales > Rafflesiaceae > Sapria > Sapria himalayana. The sequence goes on from JAREIK010013702.1 coordinate 65,554, forward strand.
ATGAGAATCCTGTAGATATCAAGAACTTTGCTACATTAGTTGGGCACTTGTTAAAGGATGAGATCATACATGCAGTAGAAATTATAGAGAAGGTTTTTGGAAATTCATTTAAGACCTTTCTCATGAAAGAAGACATAGATATCATTATATCATCAACAGATGTGTTATCTAATTGCCTTTTGTTCTATATATGGTAAGATAAAAATTTAATATGTTTTTCATTTATTTTAACTATCTTATTTATGCTTTAATTTTTCATTATGCGAATTGTATTTAATATTAGTTAAATTAAAATATTATAACTTTTAAATATTGTGTGAAATTAAATCAGGCTTTTGCATAAAAAGATGGTTGATGCTAAAGAGACAGAGTGATTTATTTTTGTAAATCCGACTTTGGTTTCCAAAGCTGGATTGGGAGAAGCAAGCAAGAAAAATATGTCAAGGGTTATAGTTAATCGGTTGATAAATGCAAATAATGTAGATTTTGTTTTTATTCCATATAACCCAGGGTAAGTTTTTTAACATAAGTAAGATTATAAGTATGCATATATATTAAATTATAAATGATATGTTGTTACACTAATGTTAATTTTGTAGTTGTCATTGGGTATTGGTGGTACTTAAAATAAGGACTTTGATCGCCTATTACCTTGATTCCTTGCATCATCAACTTGCATATGATCTTAAAGACATTGTTAATATGTAAGATTTTCCCTTCTTATTATAGAATGAAGCATTTGGTGGCAACATAAATTTTTTTTCTTAATACAGGGCTCAAAAAAATCTTCACTTTAAAAAACATATATCATCAAAAAGAGAGCCTAATTGGGTTGTACTAGGGGTACATAACTCATTAACTGAGTAATATAATATTTAGTGTTTTCTGCTTAATTTTAAACTTTTTACAATATGACTTATAAGTAACTCCATATATATATATATTGATTTTATTTTATATTCAGTGCCCAAGACAACAAGGTAGTGTTAAATGTGGTACTATGTGATGAGATATATGAGAGATATCATTCTTGATCAAGGATGTCTAACATCAAAGGTATGTGTTGATTTGTTGTTTCTCAGTATATTAGTTATTTTTAGTTTTCCAATTTTATTGATTAAGATAATACTTTACTTTTCAATAGTTTAATGGGAAGGAATCATACAACAAAGATGAGTTGGATGAAGTACGATCTGAATGGGTGATGTTGGTGACTCAATTAATACTTTCCTCGGTTTGGAAAGCATTGGGGACACCTTTTTGTATTGCAACATGAACAAATTTTGGTATTTCTAACTTTAACTTGTGATGGGGTTCGTAATTTTTATCTCGTTTGACCCAAACTATGACTGAAGGTAAATTGTTCAACATAATCATTTGAAGACATTTTAGTATTTTCCTTAAATATTAATTATATTTCTATAATTTTCATATGTTGAATTACGTTATTATATTGTATGCATGATTCTAAGGCGTTTAAAGGTAAACTTTTTTTTGGTCAAGTTCATGGACCTTTCCAACTTTGGAATGGTCCATGAACTATTGTGATAATAAATATATTTTTTTTAATGAGATCATAGTTATTACTTCTTACTTTTAATTAAATATTCAAAACGTGAATATGTAATTAAAATTTTTTAGTTTTCATACAATCTTTTGTTTATGTTGTCAACCATAAATTTTTTTTTGTAGATTGAAAATGAGAAAAATTGTGATTTTGAATTTAGGCTTCAATACTTTACCACAATAGTGTAAATTACCTTTTCACCCTTATAAAACACAATTATTATTACAAGGCACAATTTTTTTTTCATGCAGCTAATATTTTATTAATGAATCTAAAACTATTAGTTGATTTGATTACTATATTAGTGTAATCAAATTGAATTTGAAATTACATTACATAGCATCTCATCGAGTTTTTTTGATGTGTTGGGAAGATGACAAGTAATTTAACTTTTCATTTTATTATATTTAATTGGTTTTTGTAGTATTTTTTCATGTTGTTTGTGAGATCTTTAAACTCACTACACACATACTGGTTTTAAATTAATTATTATTGTTTTGTATTTTAAAAAATTTGATCAACTTTTATGCCATAATTGATAAATCTCCTACTTTATATTTTATCCATTACTACTAACTTTGTTTTTGTTGTTGTTAAATTTTTTTAATCGTATATTTTAATCGTATTTGTCAATTGTTATATAAATTATTTTTTTGATATGTTGTTATCATTGAAGTTTTTTTTTCCAATGCTCCATAATATAATTTTTTCTGCAAGTGTAAGCATTTATTGTTCATCTTTTTTTATGCAGGTTACCTTATTTGGGGGTTAACTTTCAACTTTGTCATGCTTGCATGAACCAGTTTTATGGAGATAAGGCACAATTGGGTTGCATATATCAGAAATTTTTAATCGAATTTAAGAAATGAATGTTGAAATTGTGTTATATATATTTTTTTGATTTGTAAGAAGTCCGAGTTCCCCTTTGTACTTGAAAACTGTATTCTTGGTATGGATTGTAAAGAATGTTGTTCTTATGTGCATGCAATATTACAATAATAGATGAAAATATATTTATAATAATTATTAAATTTAAATTTATTTAAATCATAATCTTCATTGACGCTTTTACTAAGTGTCATAGTTTTAAAAAAAGTTATGATAGCTACAACATATAATGATGTTTTTTTGCAGTGTCGTAGAATAATACATTGACGCTAAAATTAAGTGTCATTGTTAATAAAAATGACACTTTATTTTAGTGTCAAGGTATGATTCAACGACACTGTAAAAAAACGTAATTATATGTATAGACTTTTTATGTCACGCTAGTGGATGACGCTATCGATAAGCGATATTATTTATATATAATGATGCTTTTTAAGTGTCATTGATTATGATTTTTGTTGTAGTGATTATAAGGACCCAACCCGGGTGGCCCGACAAAACCATCGAAGGGTTTATTCAAACATTTGGGTAAAGTTGAAATCTTATGGATCAAAGGAACATGCTCCATAATTTCCACAAGATTTAGCTTCAATTATTCAAAGTTTGGTATAAGATGGAAAGATCAACTCAAAAAAATATCTCAAAGTTGGCTACTACTTAAGATGATCACACATGTTGAGTGTGAACAATCTTGTGTTCACACATGACTATTCACTTGTACATACTCAAAGGTGTGAATGGAGGAAAGAATCCCAGCAATAAGGACTTTGAGTATGGATTTTTTTTTGACATTAGATTTTTTGTATTATTTCATTTTTCCTTGTTCACACATGAGTGTTCATACATGGAATCATTTGTATTTAAATATCCATTGGCTTCTTGAATGAAAGGATTAGATTTTAGTGCATTAAACTCCTCTTGGGTTCTTTGCAGAACTTTTGAACTTATATTTGTGGTGTTAACCTTAACCATCAACTTATAAATCAATACATTCTTAATTGATTTTGATATCTTGACATACCATGGCTTTCGTTTCCTTATAAGTAATGGGTCAAGGTTTCAAATTATAAGTATATCAATCTAGTTTTTCATTTTGATGAGTTCTTAATGAATTATTGCTGGAAATTATTATACTTCTTTAGTTAGTATGATTAGAACCAATAAAATATTTTTATTAGTGATAAAAAAAATTGAGTGAATCATTCTTTAACTGAAACACATGTAAGTGTAATTTTTTTTTTCTTTTCTTTTCTAACTTTGTTTTGCAGCCACTATAATTTGGGAGATATTTGGAGGGGTTGATCCAATTTTTTGTGTGGAGGCTTTAGTGTGTGAGATGAGGTTATTAAAAAAAGATGGAGCATATTAATGAATGATTAGATTAGGTATAGAAACTTCACATGAGCAGACAACACTTCTAATTTGCATACAAGAGAGTTTAACCTAGGATGGTTAAAGTTGAAAATGAAGAACATTATAAGTGTAGGTTTGATGAAGATGATGGGGATTTGACTAATATAAGATATGTTAGGTAGTTTAGAAAATATAACGAATTAGATAAAAAAAAACTTAGGTTATGTAAAGATGAGGATTCCATTGTTTCAAGGTAGAAACTATCTTGAAGCTGACCTTGAGTGGGTAAAACAGATTTAGTATATAATTGCCACAACAATTTTGAGCTTAAAAAGGTAAAGCTTGTAACCATTTATTTTTTAATAATGTAAGTATGTGGTGAAATTGAATAGTCTCTTAATAGAAGAAAAATTGACAACATCCAATCGACACATGGGAAGAAATGAAAACTATGACAAGGAGATGATTTATACCAAACTATTAGTACTAGGTGTATTAGAAATTGCAAAGTTTTATAGAAGGTAATCATATTGTGAAAGATAACTATAATGAGTTAAAGCTCTTTATGTTTCAACCAAACATAGGAAGATTGAAAAACTATTATGGCTAAGTTCTTGGTTATGTCAAATTAGGAATTTACCAATTTGGTAGAATTATAACATTATGTGAAGTTGGGAGATATGCTGCACATGGCCATTAAAATTGATAACTAACTCAAGAAAGATAGTGGTACACGATAAAATTATACTTCATGTTAATCATGGAAACTAGCTTTTGTGAAGAAAGAAGAGAAGCTAGTTGCATCAAGCCAAAAAATGAGCAAAAGCAAGAAATGGCTAACTATGAAAGTTAAGATAAATATGACTACCACTACTTGAAATTTTGACATTAAATATATTTACATGCATAGATAGGGGTCACATATCAAGCAGATATATCAAATGGGCTATGATGTGATGGCATTACTAATTTTTAGGTGACCCAATCGGGCAACAATACTGTGCCTAGTGCGACCTGACATAGAAGTTGTGCAATGCCTAGCATGGCATGATTGATAATCTATCTGCTTAGCATGGCATGATTGATAACCTATCTGCCCAGTATGACATGATCGATATGATTTATGGAAGACTTGTGCCTAATGTGTTGGGTCATCTTGGATCATGCTGGATCATGTTAGTTTTGTGGGCAACACTAACATAGGCATCGTCTACCAGACATCGCCACCACCACCACACATTAATAAGTGATCACCTTGGAGACATAAAAATAAAAATAAAAATTAGAAAAGATAAAGAAAAAATACTAATTACTTGTACAACACATATCATACATAACATTAATGAAACATAAGTATAAAACTAAAAATATATAAACTTTAACTATTAGTAAAAAATAAAATAAAAATTTTATTTCAAACCAAGATCTAATAGACGAACATAAAATAAAAATGATATACAATAATAATTTCAAAAAAAATACAACCATAAATCACAACCATATTATCGAATGTGAATCATATCATATGAAAATAACAATTATAAATAAAACAATCAAAAAATAACAATTAATCTCAATGTCAATTAGTGTCTGTAAATAAAACATCATCATCATATAAGCATGTGATAGCATCATCAATGGTGGCTTCAATATCCTCCAAGTCCCATGAATCACGAATTTTCTCAGTCCTTCATATATACATGTACCTCAAAAAAAAAATAGACTCCAATGTTATGTTAGACACTAGATGAGTTAGTAAATCTCATGTCATCTTAGAACATATGGTATATGTGGATCCATATGATTTTGACCAGAGTAAAATATCAATGTTATTATTATCATTATGTAATATGATTGAATAGTAATCGATATCTAAGTACTGAAATAGCTCACTCCTATTTGGCAGATCACCCCATCATTTCCCTCTTGTTAACTGAATAGAGAAGTACCATTTCTAAATATGGTATCCATGTCCATACTCATAGCTTGGCTTATATACTACCATACCTAGTGTTGTAATATGTAAATAAGTCAGCCAATTTTTCATGCATGAAATCATTACGTTAGTGTTACTGGTTCATGCACATGGATATGTATGTCAAAATATTTTTTATTGCTTCCACCATAACTTTATGATTCATTCATGCAACTAGGTAATAAAGAGATGAAATGGTGGACAAGTATTTTAAATACTTAGTTTTCATCTTAATAGTCATGATACTAATATAGTGTGACATATAAAATTGCTAAACATGCTATTAATGTTACATATGTACCTAAGTGTAATATAAGTGGTGGAAATATACATAGATGAAAACATATTTATCATGTTATAAAAAATTTTGAGGAATTTCATACAAGAAATTTCTGTATCCCAGTCAGAGTCATTAATAATAAGTTCATCACTCTTACTATTGACATAGTCAGATATCACATATTCATAACCGAGTATCCAACACATGACTCTAACATCAAGTAAGTATAATTCCAATAGTGTCTCACAATCATTTAGAATATTTTCTTGTTTAGACCTGTAGATAAACATATACTACCAAGTTCTTGTTGTTGATTATCCTAAGATATTTTAATGAGTTTTTTATTTTTTCTAATATGAAGGAAATAATCTTCATTCCTGCTTATACTATCAGGTTAATAATATAGCAAATGTATCTAATATGAAAAATCTCACCTAATAGCATCTCTAATAACAAGCATACTATTAGCAACTCCTTTATTAAATGCATTAGCAAATATAATACTAAATACTTTATTATGAATAACATAACTCTAATGATCTTTATCGTGTACTCATATATGGTAGGGCCATCATGAAAGTGGAGAATCTCAAGAATTCCTATAATTTTTTAAATTAAATTTTCATGTAGAATCTTCATAATGGACGATTAGACAAATAAATGATGCATTATCATGACTAGTCCATATATCAAATATCATAGACACCACTTTACTATATTTTCTAAAATTTCTAACTTATAATATATTGTTCCTATGTGGACCTATGAATCTTATGATAAGTAGGTTGGAAGTTGATTGCATAATATTAACTATCCTAGGATTCTCCAAAATTTTAATTAGAATACCCATGATCATAATTAGTTTGACTATGCATTCTCTCTTTAAATCAATATGGTATATGAAGGGGCAAGGGGGTTAAAAAAGCTAAACTAAATCCAACTTCAAAGACTTCATCACTCAGTTGGGTTTGTATGAGATCTAATGCACCATATTTTTTGGTGTATTAATTGTCATGCCTTTTTTGGTGTATTAATTGTCATGCCTTTTTTGGTGGCTCAAGCCACTTGTACTCATACATTTATATATTTTTTAATAATATATATATTATGTTGATTCTTCATCGACATCCCTAGAATTTTTATTTTTTAATATCTTAAAGTGAGTACTGACAATTAAATTTCTTGTTTTTTATTTTTTAGCTATTTAAATTTGGGTCGATGTTATGGGAGAAAATATAGTTTTGGCCTTGAATATTTCCATAGGATTATCATTATTATATATATTTAAATCGAGGTCAATTTCATTATCATTATATTCTCTATTAGCCCTTAGTTATTTTTTAGTATATCTTTTAAAAAAAATTATTTGTATTTATAAAAAATAAAAAAATTCCAAATTCTAGTACCGTTAGGCATAAGTATAACCGCAAATGGAATTTCTACATGAGAGTTATGATTTTCTTTGTTGTAAAAAGATATTACATCGTTCTGATTTTCAACTTCTAAAAGGCAAAGCTACAAAGAGAGAAAATTAGAGAAAAAAATTCTAAATTTAGAATGAGAGAGAGAGAGAGAGTAGATGAGATGAGAGAGAGAGAGAGAGAGAATTGAGAATGAAAAACTCTAAATGCTTAATATATATTCATAGATTTTTTAAATAAAAAAGTATATATTTTTTATTTTTTTCTATTTTTAACATTTAAATGAGTAGAAACCCAATAGCCATTGGATTTCTACCCCTAGCCATTATAATTAATTCCAATGGCTAGGATCTAACCATCTTTATAAAATTTTTTTATTGGAAATGTGGATGCACATTGCCAACAATGAAAAAGACTACTATGGCTGTCAGACACATGTGTACATTTGCCTCGTGATAGATATATGCCGCAGTCATTGTGTGGACTTGTGGTGAGTTAATGACCATGAGCTATTGGGACTTATGTCCTATAGACATCCACCACATCAATGTAGTGGGTTTCATTAAAAAAACTCACCACGTGTACATGACAGATAAATATAAATTAAAATTTTTTAAAAAATTGGTTTTATTAAATATTAGTCTAGGTGTGGGCGGTAACAAAATTTTGGTTATCTAGTTTTTTGTGACCCATGAGTCATGACCCATCCTGGTCTTGGGTCATGCTCATCTTACTGGTGGACCATGTCAAAGGGCCAAGCAAGCAGGTTATGCCTGACATGGAAAGAGGCAAGACAACCTTTGGCACAAGCCATGCCTTGGGCTGGCACGATCCAGGTCTAGGCATGGTTCTAGAGCTTGCAGTGCTAGGCTAAGCACAACTCAGTCAAGCCATGCCTTGTGCAATGCCTAGGCTACCTGATCTACTTGGCACCTTTAATAGCAAGCCAATGTCTAAACAAAAGAGTTATAATATTACAATAAAATTTTGAGATTGAATCTGATGATGAAGATGATACCAAACCCATGCCACTATTGGAAGAGTGAGTGATGAGGAAAATGTTGTTCATGGTGAACTATTGGTTTCAAAAAGAGCTCTAAGTATGTAGATCAAAGAAGATGAAAGCATACAGAGGGGAAATATCGTTCATACTAGGTATCATGTGCAAAATAAGGTATCTAGCATGATTATTGATGTAATTGGTTACACATATGCTGTTAGCACTACAATGGTAGAAAAATTAGGGATGTCAAAAATTAAATATCATTCGCCTTATAAGTTGCAAAGGTTAAATGATAGTGGTGAAATAAAGGTTAATGATCAAGAGTTAGTTTCCTTCTATATTGAAAATATGAAGATGAAGTTTTGTATGATGTAATGATAATGCAAGTTAGACTCTAGTTGTTAGGATGACCATGGAAATGTGATCAATGTATTAAGCTTGATGACTTCACCAAAAAATATTTGTTTGTGCTTAATCAAAGGACAATTACTCTTGTTCCTTTGACACCAAAACAAATTCATGAAGATCAACCGAGGTTACATAAATGAGTGATCAAAAGAAAGATTGAGAAAATTAAGAGAGAAACAAGAGAGTAAATTCTATCATTGTGAGAAAATATGACAGAAAAATAAATTCTATGCAAAAGCAAGTGAAATAAAATGAGCAAGTTTTTTAGATCAACCACCAATTATACCATTGAGAGTGGATGATAAAATTAAGATAGAGGATGAGAGAGAGGATATTAAGAGAGAAAACAAGAGAGTAAATTTCTACCATTGAGAGAAAATATGATAGAAAATAAATTTCTATGCAAAAGAAAGTAAAATAAAATGAGCAAGGTTTTTAAATCAACCACCACTTATACTTTTGTACAAAAAGGCATTTTTAAATATTGACAAGTTTGATGCATCTTTGCCAAGCTATGTTATTTCTTTTTTGTATGAGTATGATGATATCTTTCCATGAAGATTCCATGTGGTTTACCCTATATTTGAGGGATTAAACATCAAATGGATTTCATGCCTAGTATTATCATTCCAAACTACCTCACCTATCAAAGTAATTCCAAGGAAACAAAGGAACTACAAAGGTAGAATAGTGAATTGATGTAGGAAGGGGGTACATGAGAGAAAGAAAGAGTCCATGTACTATTTTGGTGATCTTAGTTCCAAATAAGGTTGAAACATGAAGAATATGTGTTGATTGCTAAGCCATCAACAGTATAATGGTAAAATATCAATATCTTATTTCTCACTTAAATGATAATGTTAGATGAGTTATGTGTTGCATGTGTATTTTCTAAGATTGATTTATGATGTGAGTATTGTCAAATAAGAATGAATGAGAGTGATGAATTGAAAATTGCTTTTGAAATAAAGTATAATTTATATGAGTTATTAGTTATTTCTTTTGTAATAAAATTTTATGGAATACAACGTACATTTTTTTGCTTATTTTATTTACTCAGCGGAATAAAAATACATAATATATTATTCAAGCCACAACTAGCTTCCCTTAACACGTGCACTTCCCCATGTGGGTCTGTCATATGTCTTGAACCTGTACCTGAAAGGGGTCTCACATTGAAGTGAGCAAAGCTCAGTAGAAGTAAACTCATATAGGGATTCTCCCTATCTAAGTGTACGTAAAACATCATGCATATATATCAACACTCATTCAAGCATAATATTTATATGAATGTAATTATAATTAAAATGTTTATATGCTCATATTTCTAAGTCCCATAGACTCTCTTACATATGCCGAAGCTAAGTGTGACATATTATATATAGATGTAGATATATATATATATGTATATATATCTATAGAAATATATATATTTTTTGGAATTACACTGAAACATATGGACCCCTTCTGAAAAATAATATTGGACATTCCCCGAACAAAATATGATTTCTTGGACATACTTCGATAAATATGGGCCTCCTCCAAAAAATAATATTGGACATTCCTTGAACAAAATATATTTTCTTGGACATATTCTGAGAAATATGAACATTCCCTGAAAAATCATATTGGATAATTTATGATAAAATATTTTTTTCCTTGGATATTTTCCAAAAACCACTACGTAACACAGCCTGGATATTATTCCAATTCGAGTTCACATATTAATATTATCCATGCTCCTAAAAAAAATCCCACACAACTCAGTCTGGATGTTGTCTTAATTCGAGTTCATCAAATACAATCCATTATACCTTTATATGTATATATATATATATATCTTGCATCCACCCATTTATATGGAATGTTCCCATACGTATGAAATGAAAATATGCCATTTATGATTAAACCATCTTCTAGACACAGTTATAACTATCTAAACCCAATTCACATTGCAATATATTTTACTAAATAAACACAAAAAATTTTCACAAATTAACTATTCCCAATGAAATTTCTAAACAATTCGAATTGAAATATAAATCATTATCATTTATGGGAGTTTTATATGGAAATAATGTATATAAAATAAAAAATCCAAATTTTAAAGTTGGTTTCAAAAATATGCTCAAACTAGTACATATGGAAACAACGTGGCAATGTTCGTCGATGTAAATGGTGACCATTACCATGTTAATTTTTTAAAATCAGAGACTAGCATTGTGAATGCCGGCTATTAAAAATAATATGGAGATCCCATTATCATTATCTCAGCTCGCCCCTTGCCCCTCGCCCCTCGCCCCATGCCCCTCTACCCTCACCCATCTCCCCTCGCCTATCTGCCCTCAACCCTCACCCCTTTTTTTACACCCCTCTCCCCCTCGCTCGTATGCAGGAGAGCAACGAGGGGCGAGGGGTGAGCTGAGATAATGATAATGTGATCTACATAATGTTTTCAATAGCTGGTATTCATAATGCCAACTTCTGATTTTAAAAAATCAACAGCATGACAATGACATCCATTCACAATGACAGACATTACTACGTTATTTCCAGATACACTAGTTTGGGCATATTTTTAAACTAGCCTTAAAATTTCAATTTTTTATTTTAAATGCATTATTTCCATACAAAATTTCATTTTATGGCTTTAAAATAGAAAGAAATTCCAATAAAAGAAAATTAATATCTCTCGGAATATTTCACAGAAACTTTATAAATTTGATATCAAACTGAAGATCTTGTCACATGTAAAGTAACTTTTGTTCTTAGACTATTCTATTCCGACTCAAGAATAATCAGTTATGATCAAAAGAAAATTAATGAACCTTTAAAATTTTTTTTTCTCTACATTGTCTCTCCATCCCTGGAGTGTTGTTTTTTTCCACCATCCCGTTTTTTTGATTCCGGTCATTTATTTTTTTATTTAAAATTATATATAAAAACTTATTATTATTATTATTTTTTTATTTTTTTTCTAACACTTGATCGAGCATGGCGCAGCCACGTGCTGGCAATGTGGCGCAGTTTTTTTTTTTTAAATTTTTTTATTTCCAAATCATTCTAATAATAATTAAATAAAAATTAAAAAAATAACTTAATTTTGACTTTCACAGAATTTGATGAAATTTATCACCGTAGCTATATTTTTCAAGACTAATTTAATAACAAAATCCATTTTATCATCAGGGTTCAAACATTTGTAGCTTATGTTTCTTATTGCAAAATTACTATTTTGCCCATTTTTTCCTAGAAAAAGAATATATTATTTATTTATTCATTTTTTTTTCTAGGATTTCACATTCTCTCTTTAATAAAGAATTTCATCCAGAAATTCTCAAAGATACACCTTTATAATTATAAACATACCCTGAAGTTAAATAATTATTAAATTACTAAAACACATACTTTTATTTTCAAATACAAAAAGATAAGCAACACGCATCATGTCTTCATGTTTCCATATTGCTTCTTCTATTTCTTGATGCTGCCATATTATTTTTACTAGCTTCACATTCTTGCGTCAAAAAAAATTGGTCATGACTATCAATGATACTCACTGGTATTTTATTAAATATTCCATTTTCATCAATAATGAGTTCACCCCAATCCATTACATTAGTTGGATCAAGAATATATTTCCTAAGCATAGAGACAGAATATCTCGTGGATACCAGATAAATGTGGTGGTAATGCCAATCGATAAGCAACTAAACCCACATTCTCGATTATTTCAAAATACCCAATATATCTTGGCGATAGTTTTTCATGCTCATCAAATCTGATTACTCCCCTTTTTGGCATTTCCTTCTAGAAAACATGATTTCCCATCTCAAATTATCTTGGCAATAATTATTCAGTCGACTTTGAGCTATAAAAAGATGTCGTATTAAATCTACTTTCTTTGAGGCATCTCTAATTACATCTTGACCCATGATGGATTTGTCTCCCACCTCAACCCAACAAACTGGAGATTGACATAACCTTCCATACAAATGGTACCATTTGGATATATTTTTTTGATAACTATTGTTATAGGAAAACTCGACAAAAGGAAGATGTTCTTCCCAGCTACCCTTGAAATCTAGACAAAATGCTTTCAGCATATCTTCCAAAACTTGTATGGTCCTTTCTGACTGATTGTCTGTTTGTGGATAAAAAGTACTGCTCATTACAAATTATGTTCTCATTTCTTTCTAGAAACACTTCCAAAAATGAGCCATAAATCTGAGATCTCTATCTGATACAATAGATGCTAGCACTCCATGTAATTGGATAATTTCTCGTATGCATAACTTGCAGAATTTCTCTCGAGTGAAGGTTATTCACATTACCAAAAAATATGCTAACTTTGTAAGCTGGTCTACAATCAACTGCATAGTATCATATTTTCATGATGTCTATGGCAAGTGGCCATAAAATCCATCGTGATATGCTTACATTTCTACCATGCTTCCTCCAAAGGCTGGAGTAATCCTACTAGCTTCTGATACTCAGCCTTTATTTATTGACACATGAGGCATTATCGAACAAAATCCTCAAAGTGTCTCTTCATCCCATTCTAGAAATACTTGCAACGAAGATCATTATACATCTTTGTGCCACCCGGATGCATCGTAAAATGAGAATAGTAGAATTCTCTAAGAATCATCTCTTTCATTTCTATTATAATCCATCCCATAAACCGAAGGCTACCATCTATATGAACAACTCAACCTTCATCACTTGTACCAGTCTCTACTTGATTCTTTATGGATAATATTTCTACATCTTGTTTCTGGATCTCAATCACCTTATTTAGTAGGGAAGGTACGATTACTAAACATTAGATAATACCATGACTTTGATTGCTATATTATAAGCTAGATTGTCTCATAGTTTCTAGCATATCACATTCCCACAAAGCTATACTAGTTAGTGCATCTCGTGACTTCTGACTAAGTGCATCAACCACCATCTTTGCCTTACTTGGATGGTAATGCAAAATAAAATCATAATCTTCTAAATACTTCATCCATCAACATTGTCTCATGTTAAGGTGTTATTGTGTAAATATATATTTTCGACTTTTGTGGTCTAAATATACCTCAAATTGCTCCCCATACAAATAGTGGTGACATATTTTTAATGCAAAGACCATATCCGCCGACTCTATATCATGTGTGAAGTAATTCCACTCAAGATTTTTTAACTACCTTGAACCATAAGCTACAACTCTTTCTGATTACATCAGAACACATCACAATCCATCTTTTGAGGCATCACAATACATTGTATATTTCTGTCTCCTATCAGAAACTATCAGAATAGGAGCTGAAGTAAGTCACATTTTCAATTCCTGAAATACTTTTTCACATGAATCAGTCAACTCATATTTGATTTTATTCCTGGTAAATCTAGTCATTGGAACAGCTAACCGGAAAAAATTCTCAATAAATTTAATGTAATACCCAGCCAATCCCAAGAAACTGCGTATCTCAAAAACTGACTTTGGTTTCTCCCAACTCATGACAACCTCAACTTTTTTAGGGTCCACTGAGACATCAGTAGCTAATACTACATATCCCAAAAATTTTACTTCTATTAACCAAAACTCAAATTTACCAAACTTGGCATACAACCTATGTTCTCTTAATGTTTGAAGAATAATATTAATGATCTTCATGCTCTCTTTCGAACTGAGAATAGATCAAAATGTCATCCACAAAAATTACAACAAAATGATCTAAATATGGTTGAAATATTCTCTACATGAGTTCCATGAATGCTGCTGGTACATTCATTAATCCGAAAGGCATTATTGTAAACTAAAAATCCCCATATCATATTTTAAATGTTGTCTTAGGAATGTTAGCCTCTCTAACTCATAACTAGTGATATCTAGTATGAAGATCTATTTTGGAAAAGATTCATGCCTCTTTTAATGGGTCAAACAAATCATCAATTCTTAGTAATAAATATCATTTCTTTATCATAACCCTATTCAACTATTGATAATCAATGCATAGTTGATCCTTATTCAATGCAAATAGAACTGGAGCACCCCAAGGTGAAGTGTTGGATCTAATGAAACCCTTGTCCAACAAATCTTGTGTATGGACCTTGAGTTTTTGTAATTCAATCACGCGTCATCCTATGTGGAGTCATAGAAATGGGTGATGTACCAGGATATAACTTAATACTAAAGTCCACATTTCTGTGTGGGGGTAATCTTGGTAATTTATCTATAAAAATATTCTTGTTTTCACAAACAATCCAAAGGGGATCCATATTCAATGTCCCCTCTTCTTTTAGGGTAAGACATGTCATCCAACCCATAAGACATGCCAACCAACCCATAAGTTATCCATACCATTTAGAATCATATATAGTATAAGCTAAAGCATCATGCTTATTCCCATGAAATACAAAATATACATCATCTAACATGTGGATAATAATTTTCTTATGATTACAATAAATAATGACTCGATGTTCTGTTAACCAATAATTATATCAAAATTTGATATGTCCATGACCCTAAGGTCTGCAATGAGTAGAATTCCTGAGATTTCTAACTCACAATCTTAACATATATGACTAATTTTCACCTTAGTTCCTAAGGGAGAAGTCACATGAAATAGCTCTTTCCAAGTTTTTAACTTCTAATCCCAATTATTTCACACATGATGTAGAAATAAATGAATGTGATATGTCAGGATCAAATAAAACTCTTGCCCATAAATGAAAAAGCAAGAAAGTACTTTGTATTATTGACTGATTTATCTTTTTCATATGTGGTGTAATAGCATAGACATGTCATTGGGTCCTCAAAGTCTCAGTCTGTGAGCCCTCTCCTCAACATCGACCCATGCTTTGGCCTCCTTGGTATGCCTGTGATGTTTGAAATATTTGTGGAATACCTCGAGATTGCACCTGATTCCCTAGACCCGTACTAGAGAAAGGAGGAAAACCATGTTTTCATATTTCCCACGGATGTCTGGGATGATGATGTTTCATAATCCTGGGATCCTTGCTTCAGTGGGCACTCTAATTTCCAATGTATATGATGATGACCATTTATCCTCATGAGATAAATGGTATCTGCCATTTTCTAGAAAAATTGATGACTTTTTTTTCTCTTTTCACTAGTACTTCCACTCATTTCCTAGACATTTCGTGCATCATCGACCTTCCGCTCGATGGCTAAAGCTGTCTTAACCATCAAATCTATACCTTGGATAAAAAATCCCATAATCTTGCCTTGAATGGACAATTTCAATCCATCTTCAAAATGTTGAACCCTAGTCACATTAGTGGCCACAGAATCATCCTAAAAATATGTCAACTCGGTGAATTTAGCCACATAGTCATGTACTATCATATTTCATTGTCTAAGTTCAAGGAATTTCTAGGCCTTGACATATCTAGCCGAAGTTAAATATTTTTCCATAAAGAGTTTTTGAAATTCTTCTCATATCATTGCTTCTATATTCTTCGAGGCTTTGATCCAATCCCATCAAATTTGGGGCTCACCCTTTAGCTGGAATGCCACTAGTCAGATCTTTGTAGCATTGGAAGTGATTTTGATTGCTTCCAAGATTTTATCAACTTGTCGAAACAAATGATTTGCTGCCATTAGGTCCCCTTCTTCCATTAATGTCGGAGAATGATGTCTTGAACCTTTGGAGATTATTTGACCCTTCTTGACCTTTAGCTACACTAGTCTATGCAACCCTAGCAATAGCTACACCCATAGCTTCTATGAAAGCCTGTTGGTCAAAGATGGCTGGGGGTTGATCCTCATTTCGTGGACATCCTCTATGTCCTCGTTCCCTACCTTTCATTTACATAAGTCATATAATAATTTAATAATCATATTCATGCCCAATTATTAGTGCACATGCTAACTAAATGTAGACTTTTTATTTTGAAAATATCTTTTCATTTTCGAAATCGCTAAGGTTATATTTTTATTACCCTAGTATTCCTTCTTTTTTTTCTGAGTATTAGATATTGATATATCTAAACTTTCCTACCACATTATGAAACTTTACCAAATTATTGAGTTATAAGTAATCGTGTACCTAACCTCTGATACTAAGAATTAATACCACATCCCTTAGAGGGTCCCATTCATTCCATTACACAACAAAATATACAATAAAATAAAATTTTCTCAAATGTAACGTATATTTTTTTCTCTTATTTTATTTGCTCAGCAGAATAAAAACACATAATATTATTCAAGACACAACTGGCTTTCCTTCACACGTGCGATCCCGCATATGGGTCTGTCATATGTCCTAGACATGTACCTGAAAATAGTCTCACAATGGAGTGAACAAAGCTCAGTAGAGGTAAACTCCTACATGGCTACTTCCTACCTAAGTGCACGTAAAAGATCATGGATAAATATCAACACCCATTCAAGTACAATGTTTATATGAATGTAATTATGAATGAAATATTTATATGCTCATATTCCTGAGTCCCAACGACTCTCTCTCACATGTCGAAGCCAAGTATGACATATTATATATAGATATAGATAGAGAGAGAGAGATATATATATATATATATATATATATATATATATATATATATATATATATATATATATATATTATAATTATTCTAGAAAATATGGACCTCCCTCAAAAAATAATATTGGATATTCTTCGAATAAAATATGTTTTTCTTGGACATACTCTGAGAAATATGAACCTCCTCCGAAAAATATCATATTTGACATTTTTGGATAAAATATTTTTTTTTCCTTGGATATTTTCTAAAAATCATTGTGTAACTCAGCCTGGACGTTGTCCCAATTCGAGTTAATAAAATACAATCCATTATACATTTATATGTATATATATATATATATATATATATATATATATATATATATATATATCACGCACCCACTCATTTATATGGAATGTTCCCATGTACATGAAGTACAAATATGTTATTTATGATTAAAATATGTTTCAGACATAGTTATAACTATCTAAACCTAATTCACATAACAATTTATTTTACTAAATGAAACATAAAAAAATTTTACTAATTAACCATTCTCAATGAAATTTCTAAACAGTTCAAATTGAAATATAAATTATGATCATTTATGGCCTTTAAATAATCTTATTAGAAAAAAATTCTAATAAGAGAAAACCACTACCTCCTAGTATATTTCATGTAAGCTTTATAAATTTGATATCAAACTGAAGATCTCGTCGAGTAAAGCAACATTTGTTCTTAGACTATTTTATTTCGACTCTAAAATAATCTGTTATAATCAAAAGAAAATTAACGAACATTTTAATTTTTTTTTCTCTGCACCGTGTCTCTCCCTACCCTAAGTGTTGTTTTTTTAAATCATCTCATTTTCTGGATTCACATCATTTATTTATTTTTATTTAAAATAATATATAAAAACTTATTATTATAATTATTTTATTCTTTTTTTTTTCTTACACTTGACTGCTCATGGGCCAGCCTCGTGCTGACGTCGTGGTGCAGTCTTTTTTTTTTTAATTTTTTTTATTTCCTAATTATTTTAATAATAATTAAATAAATTTTAAAAAATAACTAAATTTTAACTTCCTCAGAATTTGATGAAATTTATCATCGTAGCTATATTTTTCAAGATGAATTCAAAAACAAAATCCATTTTATTAGGGTTCTAAAATTTTCAGCTTATTTTTCTTATGGTAAAATTACCATTTTGCTCATTTTTTCTAGAAAAAAAATCATATTATTTATTTATTCAATTTTTTTTTCTGGGATTTCACAAATACACCAAGTATTTTCATGTAACTAATGAACCATATTTTCTGAACATTCATTGGAAAATCTTTTTTTTTTATTTTGATGATATTCTCATATATAGCAAAAACTTAGATGATCATGTTATCCACTTTAATTTAGTGTTGAGTATACTTAGAATAGAAAAGTTATTTTCTAACTTGAAAAATATGCATATTTTGTATCGATAGACTTATGTTTCTTGATTATTGTGAGTGCACAAGGAATACATATTGATGAAGTAACGATCCATGCAATTCATGAGTGGCCAGTCCAACAAGTAGTGTAAGTCATGTTCAAAAATTTAATGGACTTGCTAGTTTATACATGCAATTTATAAAAGTCTTTGGTAGCACCCTAAGCCATTAAGAAGAATGTTTGATTCAAATGGGGTGACCAGCAAAAGAAAGCATTCTAATTGATTAAAAATAAAGTAATACATGCTCCTTTACTTGCCTTGCCTAATTTTAATAAAGTTTTGAAAATGAATGCGATGCTTCCATTGTGAATATAAAGGAGATGGGAAGAAGAATCTGAAAGTGTTTGAAATTCTTTAGATACCAAGACAAAGCAACATGTAGCAACAACCCTATAGGCAGATTTTATTACTCAATAAAAGATTTATGAGCAAATAAGTGACACAATACATAAGTCAAACCTTAGAGTTGAGGGCATGAATCTCCTAAGTTATTTTTTTATTTCATCTTCTTCATCTTTATCTAGCCAATATTCTTCTCCAAAATCATTCCATTGAAAGTTAACTTTTTGTTGCATTGTTATATAGAGAAGATTATTTCAATAAATATGGGATCTAGATGATAATGTCTCATTATCATCTAGATCCCATAAGCCGTATCAAAGATTAAACTTTACTTGCTCCTCACCAACACAAATAGTGAAGGCTTCCTTTATGATGTCAATAAGGGTTTATCCAATGGATAAAAATGATCATCCCAAAATCAATGATGCATAATGATTTTTTTTTTCATTTTCAATATAACAAAATTTATTGAAAAAATAAAGACACCAACCTTGACCAAAATATCTTCAATAATACTATCCAAGTGCTTGATTGTCCGATCAACTATTTAGAGTATGAGAGAAGTTGAAGTGATTTTTCTAAGACTTAACTTTCACACAATTGATAAGGGCATCAAGTTGACATTTGACCCCAAGTCACATAATACCTTCTGAAATATTTGATCCATTATTATTGAAGATATAATAAAACTTCTAGAATCCTTCAATTTCCTAGAAAGTATTCATTGAATAATTTCACTATGCTTCTTGGTCATGTTTATAGTTTCATGTATCTTTAATTTTCTCTTACTACTCATTATAAGATTATATCTTTTATAAATTTTATGTAGTTTAGCGTGAAATAGAACTTTGACAATTAGTATATATACTTCTAGTTTCCCAAATATATTAAGAAACTTCTAAAATTATATATCTAATTTTTTCTTCCTTAATATTGTGGAAAAGAAAGATTTATTGGAAACTTTCGTTTAGCTTTATTTTGATCCATTTCTCTCTTTATAGCTTTAGGTAACCTCCAATTGCTCCTTTTTTTATTTTCTTTCTTCATTCATAGCTAGGGGTAAGAGTTGAGATTGTAACCCCAATGGAGTCATGAATTATTAAGGAGTCATGAATTATTAAGGTGCCATAAACTACATCATTCATCTAGTGGGAGCATTAATCTTTGAAAAATTTTTAGTTAGAGCCATAACTTTTAAGAATGCTACTATGCTATCCGTTCCAAAAATTTTAGGATCAACATGCTTTATTCATATTCTCTCCAACTTTTTTCTAGTTAGAAGCAATACAGATAAACATTACTTTGAATTTGCCTCATTTTTACTTGACAGTTCATTAACTCTTTTACCCTTCATTGATAATGCCGATAATCTATTTTTTCTTTATTCCCAAACTCATGTGGTTCATTCTCTCTTCAACCCTCTTTATACGAGTATCTTGGTTATCATTTCTCTTTCTTAATTCTATTAATATAACATTCATGTTTTATTTGAAAGTTGTCTTATCTTCTCTTCTTGGAGGTTGATGATTTGAGGATGATAACCTTGATTATTATAGCACATCAAATTATTCATAAAGTTTCTTAGAGCTTAACCAACATTCAGCTACCCACTCTCATAGTTTCCATACAAAAAGTTCTTATTATTTCTCATGTTTGATTGATATTGTAATGATACATTGTTATTGGGCAAAAATACATACTTTTTGGTATACAATCTATTTGCTTCTTCCAATTTATAAAAAAGATATAGAGTTACCATTTTGTATGGTTGCAAAATAATGACTTTCTTTGATCATCTTCTATTCTCCTCTTGGGTTTCAAGTTTCATTTGAAAAGCCTCCATTTTTGTTTCAATCGCAGTGAACCAATCCAATTCTAAAAATCTAACTTGTCTTCTCCCAAATGAATGATCAGTTGGAGTTTGGAATTTATTCTTTACTAGATGCTCAAACAAATATTTTGTTTCATTCGATGACCTATTCATTATTGAAACCACCACGACCATTTCAAGTGTATACCTCATCATATAATTTAGTTCATTCTAAAAAGTTTGGGTTTGAAACTAAAATTAAAATCTATATTGAGGACACATCTTCAATAACTACTTAAAATGATCTTAAATATCATTTAAGTTCTTGTGCTAATCCTATCCAAACTGTATGTTGGATAACTTATACATTGCCACCTTGACACTCTCTATTACTGCCAGTTTCCCCTATAAGCTCTTTGTCAGCTCTCTATTTCAAAATAGTTCTTCTACTTCTCTTAATTTCTAGCTCTAGATGGGTTAACTTTGTCACATAGCTTTTGCTCATAAAATGTGGTTGAAAAAAAAGAAAAGAAAAATATAAACAAATACAAAACACAATATTCCACATTCTAAACAAGATAAAATAATAAGGTATTAAATCTGAAAAATATTATAAAAATAATGTTATATAAACTACTAATTTTTTAAGGATAATTACGTCAAATCACTTGATTAACCAAACTAAACAATCTCTACAAATAATACCAAAACCTTTGTGACTTCTTATGTTGTATATTTTTATTAGTTATATAGTGTCCCAAAAACTCACTGGTGAGAGTTTCTAATCAACAAAGTTCTACAAGTATATAAATTATACTAGTAAAAAAAATTTACCTAGATATTAATTACATAGGAATTGTATTACCAGTTGAGTAAACCAATAGTGAGACAAAAAAATTCTAGCAAGAAAGATATTTATGAATTTTAGTATGATTCATAGATCCTAATGTGTGTCCACTTGATTCATATGATGCCTGTTTAAATAATTTAAATCATATTAGGTTTTAAATATAGAATGAATGTTGAATTATTGTATAATGACATTTTTCCCTATTAACATATAAGATAATTATCACCAAAACTCATCCCAATGATGGTCCATTCATAGTTATCAACTCGATATCTTACCACTGAAATAAACCATCTTTGCTTGAAAATCATTTATAAGTCCATATCTTTTTGACAACTCATCAACTTCCCTTGATAGTTATTTCATATGTATATTTTTATTTTCTAGGCTCAGACATTATAAAGACCAAAAAATAATGTGGTTTATACAAATTTGTCCTTTCAGCTTTATAAGTATCATGCTTACATAATTAATATGTTTTCTTCAAATCTCATTGGTGGGAACCATATGAGTGAAAGTAACTCAAAGGGTTGTCACCACATTGTGAGTCATCACCATTCATGCATGTTTCATAGATTATTTGTCATTATCCTCCATATTGATGACACAACACCTAAACTATAGATAAAGCCTATAGGAGGATATTCTATAAAAAATCCTCCATAACTGAGAACTAATTCTTATAAGACTTGTATAATGAAGTGATATAAAATCATTTATGAATACAGCTTCATAAGCATCATACTCATAATAATTAATATGTCTAACTTTTAGGTTTCAACATCTAGAATTGTCTATATATTTAGGTCAAAAAGACTATCTCTACTTTTCTACCATATATATGAGTGGGCCTCATTGTTTTCTTGTCATCATCCACCATAACAATATAGAGGTGTCAAGTGGGTCGGGTAGCCCATGCTTGACATAGAGTATGACCTGATTATGTCGTGCTTGGCCCAGCACGACACAATCCATGCCTAGGCTGTGTTGGGCTAGCTCTCAGCATGGTTCATGTGATTCCATGCTGAGCTCACCCATGCCTCATGCAGGGCCAAGCATGACCTGGCTGCCTAGCCCGAAGGCATAATTCATTGGCACAACCCAAACAATGCTCTGAATCTCGAGCAGGGTTTGGGTCCAGTCTGAACCCGGCCACCTAAGACCATGAGCCATTGGCCCTGCTCGAGCCCGAGCCCAAAAGCCAAAAACTTCTGGAACCATTGAGTCTAATTGACCCAATGATCAAAAAAAATTCAAAAAATAAAAATTATTAGCCATTGGATTCAGCCCTAATGGCTAGAGGCTGAAATCTGAGGATGTTGGAATTCTGCCCAAAAAAAAATCTTAAACAAAATCCTAAAAAATGATTTTTGTTAAATTACTCTTTTCAAATCTATAAATATACTTATCTCATTATTAAATATAAATCTTATTTCAATTGATATTAACACACACACACACACACACACACACACACACACTCTCTCTCTCTCTCTCTCTCTCTCATATCGTCTCTCTTTCTCTCTCTTTTCGGGACTCAAGTGCGAAGTATGATGTAGATATTGAATATCAGACATCACACATCATCAAATAAATGAGATTTTACACTTTACTAATATTATTTTTTAAATTTTGTTTAGTTTTTTTTTAATTTTTATTATAATTACTAATTTAATATAAAATAAAATTTAATTTAAAAAATATAATTTAAAATATAATTAATAAACTAATAAAAATTAAAAAAGATAAATAGTAATTTTAATGACAATAATGAAAATAATATTAACATAAAGATAGACCATTTTAATATGGATAATAATAATCCTACGAAATTGTATGAGGTCACCAAAACTATATTTTCTTCTTTGGTCTCAACCCAAACATCTTAAAAATAAAAAATTAGAAGAAAATCAATAGTTTTGACTCACATTAATATTATACAAAATAAAAATGTTAGTTACTAATGAAGAATCAGTACAATATATAATTTGTAAAATATTTTAACCTATAGGAGTTTATGTAGGACCGGGTACCTTAAGAGGCATATCTAACAAAACACCAAAAAATATGGTGCATTAGTAAGCAGACTCAACTCAGTGATGGGGTCTTTTAGGTTGGATCTAATTCAATCTCTATGCTGACCCATTTCATATATCACAACAAGTTAGGAAGAGAAAATATGACCAAACTAATTATTACAATGGGTCTTTTGATTAGATTTTTGGAGGATCTAGGAATAGTTAGTATCATGCAGACTTATTATTTTCAGCCTGCATATCATAGGATTCCTATGTCCACAGTTAGGAATGACATACCAAAAAATTATAAATTAGAAAAAGAAATAAGAATTAATGAATTTAGAAAATATAATGGTGTGGTATCCATGATGTGTTGTCTAAGATGTTGACTTCTCCATTCAATTATCAAGAGAGAAACAATGAGGTGGACCGTTGAATAGGAGCGAGTTATCTTGATACTTTGATATTGATTACTGCTCAATCTTATTACATACTGATAACAAGAACCTTAATATTTTACCATAGTAGAAATCATATGAGTCTGCCTATCATGTGTTGTCTAAGATAACAAGAGATCTATTGACTCCTCTAGAATCGAGCATAGTATCAGAATCTACTTTTTTAATTGTAGTGAATGTAATTTTATATAGGAGATCTAGATTGCGACTAGATATTGTTGAGGCACTAGCATGCTTGAAGGATTGGAAGGATTCAAGGTTGGGCATCTGAACATGCTAGAACAAGAGTAGAGGAGTTACTAGCAGATAATGCATGAGACTTTGAGGAGATTGAGTCAATCACTAGTGATACCATCAGATACTTACGTGATGCTGATTAGTTACATACTTATACTGATTGCATTATTATAATTGATATTGACAATTTTGATTTTATGATGTCGTTGTGAGTTGTGACTTTGTGTTATTTTATTTATTTTTAGATTGAATGATGAATGATAGATATGTTTTTTTGATATTTTGATTATTTATTATACTTTGTTATTTGTGTTGATGAATTTATTTTTTTGTGATAGATGTGAAATAAATAAATAATGTAATGTCGCAACTAATAAAGGGTAATAGGTAACTTAAAATATGAAATTTATAAAAAAAATTAAAATAATTAATCCATAATTTCGTAACTGATGAGGGGTGGGGGTGAGACTGAGATGGTGATGGTGAATCGAGTTTGAGTCAGTCTTCGAGTCCTAGCTATACTAGGCTAGGTTGGAATATCCGAGCTTGAATTGGCTCGACTCATCATGGCTCGTCATGACATAGTACAACAAGGAATGACCCAGCCTAAATCTAACCAGGCTCGGGCCGAATGGGCCATACTAGGCTGACCATTATTGAGTTGTGTCGTACTTGGCATGACATGCTAGGCCATACCAGCATGATACGACATGTTTGACACCTCTAACTACATGAAAATTAGTTTGTACTTATTATATAGAGGACTTAGATTCATTTTATCTGAGCAAAGAAGGAAATGCTTCTGGGTTTGATAACCACCATAAGTTATTATAAGTGGAATATCCATTTCAAATGAATATTGATGGATTGAGGAAAAATTATAAAATTGTAAAAGGTACATGACCTTTGAGGTCAGGTGCCAAGATATTAGATGTATTTGAAAGATATGGGTTCAAAAACATTACATATGTTGATCCAAATTGCATTAATGCGAAGATTTTGAAAAATTATCAGTCATTAGAAGAAACAAAGTATCATTTGGGATTTACCTTATTGGAAAACTAACCTAATTAGGTACATTGAGAAAAAACTTTTGATAATATTTTTGATGTGATGTACATTGAGAAAAACTGTTGATAATATTTTTAATACTATTATGAATGTGGAAGAAAAAATAAAAGTCAATACCAAATTAAGAGAGGAATTGCAAAAGTTCTTTTCACGTCCAAAGTTACAATGGGACGAATCAACGAATAAATTTTTAAAATACTAAAATGGAAAGATGTATTGATATGAAGAATCATACGTTATTTGGGATGAAAAGTCATAATTTCCATGTATTCATATAATGACTAATATCCATATATTTCATGAATTACTTCTACAAAATATTTGGGAAGCAATGATTGAAATAAGTATTTTTTTTAAGAATCTCACTTGTAATGTCATAATAAAGGAAGAAATGAAGTAATTACAAAATTACATCTTCATAATTATATGCAAATCAGAGCATATTTTCCTTCTACCTTTTTCAACTCCATGGAATATCTTCCGATCCACTTGCCATATGAACCTATGATAGCAAGCCATGTGCAATAATGATGAATATATCCATTTGAGAGTTTATATAGAATTTTTATTTGTTAATCTAAAAATTTAAATGTATCCCATGAATATTTTTTTTCTAATAAAGATGTGTTGGGCAATCGCGCTTCCACGGGTAGTGAGATTAAGAACAGAAAACAACAGAAAACACAGAAACAATCAATATACATATATCCCAATCCACAAGCATCCACGACAGAATCAAAACGAGAAATCAACATAGAAATAACGTGGTTTGCTAGTTGCTCAGTACGACTAGCTACCTCTACCAGAAAATGCTTATGCGTTATAGATTAAAACCAAGAATAGTATGTCTTACAGTATGCAGTATTCGGTAGTCGCGAAATCGCGCAGAGAGAGAGAGAGGAGAACGAAGAGAAACAGTTCAACCGGGTCAAAAACAGCCGCCCAAAAAATAAATACAAATCATTTTATACAAAAAATAAACAGCCGGTTCATTTAACCGAAGCGAGTCGGATCATGGACCGGGCCAGGCTCTTCTCCAAAAATTTTGGCCCGCTGGCCGGACAGCGGGACCTCCGTTATTGTGCTACTGCTGCATCCCCGGGCTTTTAATATTTCCTTTCCTGCACTTACATGAAAATATTAAAACATATTATTAAGTAAAAACAAATTACCTATACAACAAGGTGTATTTCATATATCTTAGAAAATTGAAAAATAATGTTTAAAATAAAGTCAAAGTAGAAGAATCGATATGCAATACCTACTTGGTTGAAGAGACTTCAATATTTTGTGCGTACTACTTTCGGCCACAATTATATAATTCGCAAAACAAAATGTCACTAGATAATATTTATGATATGAGGGATGGATCAAAAGAAAATGATATGCGCTCTATTTTCAAACATGAAGATCGATCATATAATAGTGCAAAAATCAAGATATTTTTTGGATGACCAAAAGTATTATGCGACACACATATACATCTTATTGAATTGTAAGGAAGTTACACTTTATATTGTGTAAGATTTATAATCAATTTTTATTCTCATTTCTTTGTCATGGTATATGATATACCTTTTTAATAATTTAAAAAACCTTCAATGTTATTTTTGAAGAATTTGTGTTAAAGAATTGAGGCAAATAGAACCGCATATTGATGATGTTTCAATTGATGTAAAGTTTGAAAAAGATTTCATAATTTGATTTAAAACATTTATCAGTATATAACTTATTATTTTTGGTTCTAGAGAGTTACGTGCAAACTTGAAAAAATACAATGTCCAAACTAAGATACATAGTATTTTTTGAAAAACATCCAAAATTATTTTTCTGAGAATGTCTAATTTTTATTGAAGAATATCTAAATTTATCAAAGAATATCCAAAAAGAATATTTATTGGAGAATGTCCAATATTTTTTCGGAGAAGGTCCATTTTTTTTGGAGAATATCAAATATATATATATATAACTTAATAAATTAAAAAATAAATAAATAAATATATATATATATATATATATATATATATATAATATGTCACACTTGGCTTCGGCTTGTACGTGAGAGTAAGAGAGACTCGAGATATGGGCATAAAAATGTTAAATCTATATTTATATTCATATAACAGTATACTAGAATGTGTCTTTATATGTGTGGATGATTTTTTTACGTGCACTTAAGTGAGAAGTAGCCCTATAGAAGTTTATATTTGTTGAGCTTTGTTCACTCTATTATTAGAATCCCATTCAAGTACAAGTCCGGTGTAGATGATAGAATCACATGTAAAACCTACACATAAGATGAAAGTTGATTGTGGCTTGAGTTGTATTATATGATTTTTTTTCCAATGAGAAAATGAAAAAAATGTGTAAGATAGCAATTGTGAAAAAAAAAATACTATTTTATTATATACATTCTTTGTGTGATGAATGAATTGAATCCCATAAAGATTGGGGTGTCATAGAAGTTCTACATTATTCTTTTGAAATGAAATTAAACATAATATAGTGATAATAATATCTTTTTCAATAACTTCCATTGTTGATCTAGATTTTATTTTACATATTACCCACAACTCACAAGGATTTCTTCTTGTGGTTAGATTAGTAGTATACTCACTTGTTCATATTGCACCGTAGAATAAATGGCTTATACATATGATAATATTTTTTGTGATATATACACAAGGTTGTATTGATGATGAATTCTAGTACCCAAATGTCAAATAGGATCAAACTATTCACACTTAAATAGAATTGTCCTTTTAATTAGTAAAGTAGGATATTCCATTTTTAAAATTTCAATCAGTCGACCATAAAAATCAATAGTAGATGTAGTAGAGTTAGACTCCTTAATGCATATAGCATTGGTCATTGAATCTCTATTTGAACCATATTTCAAAGTATGAAATTTGTATCAATCTACATAATGAATGAGATATGTTTGTAAACTTTGTAATAACCCTTTTTCAATCCTTTATTTGTCTATATATATATATATATATAATGATAGAAATTGTGCCTAGAGAATGATAAAAGGTAAAATCATACTTATATAATGATGCACGTTAATTTTTAGAAGCAAGAATAATAATATATATACTGACAAATTTTTCCAACAAAATTATGAAATCTTTTTTATGCTTTGCATCAATGGAAGCATCAAAAATATATGATTTTCTTTGTAATAATTCCTTAGCATAAATTCTTCAAAAATAACATTAAACGTATTCTAAATAAAGAAAAGGTCTATCGCATACCATGATAAAGAAATAAGAATTTAAATTGATTAAAAATCTTACTCAATTTAAGCTGGAACTTCTTCGAAGTAAAACAAGATATATGTGTGCACAATATAATACTCTTGCTCATCCAATAAATATCTTGATTTTGCTCTACCATAAGATTGACTGAAAATAATACCAAAGCCTCTTCAACCAAGTAGCCATTGCTTAATGATCCTTCCACCTTGGCTATATTATTAAAATTATTTTATAATTTTCTAAATATCTGAAAAACATCATTATAATAAAATATATTCGGCAAATGCATTTAAATTTTTATATTAACAAATGAAAATTATTTAATTACTCAAATGGATACATCCAATTGTATTGTATGGGGCTTACTATCATTGATTCATAAGACCGATGGATTGGAAGATATTCCATGGAATTGAAGAAGCTAGGAGGAAAGATATGCTCAAGTCTACATAAAATTATGGGGAAATCATTTTGTAATTGCCCTATTTTTTCATTTGTTATTACATTACAAGTGAAATTTTTAAATAATACTTATTTTAGTCAATACTTCCCAAACATTTTCTCGAAGTATTCATGGAATGTTATGTGTATTAGCCTCTGCATGAACAAGAGACTGTCATAAGTTTTTATACCAAATATCTTATGCTTCTTCATATCAATAAATCTTCCCATGTTAGATGCATATATGTTAGAGAACCTAAGCTCAATTAGTCATTTGCACAAAATATCATTTTCAACCTGGTCAAGATTATAACAAGCCTTAGGAAATTTACTCATAATTTAGAAATAGAATTGGGTTATATTTCTAAATTAGTGATTGGAATTTGTTTCTGTTTCTAAATTAGCAATGGAATATTATTTTGTCGCCAAAATTTTCAAAGTTCAATAGTGCTTGAATCTGAAGAAATTTAATATTTAGTAATCACATTCTTTTCTGCCACTAAATATAAAAATAGATAAGGATTCCATTTCTAAAAAAATCTAGAAAAAAAAATTTATATCACAAAAGGCATGCAAACTTATCCACCCATGGTTGTGCGTCACATTTATCGATAGAATGATAAACCGTATCAATTTCCATCTCTAGTTCAATATTTAATTCTATTTCCATTTATTTTCAATTAAAGCACCCCTTTTAGTAGTGATATTTTTTTTTTCATTTCTAATTATTCAAAAAATATTTATTTCTATTTCTAATACGTTCCAATTTCATTCCTAATTTTAGAAATGGAATTGGGCATTTCTAATTTCTATTTCTTCTTGGATTATTTCTTATAGTGCATGTATATATAATAACATATAGGCATAAAAAAAACACACACACACACACATATATATATAAACATACATACATGTGTATATAAACATACATATATACATGTATATAAATATACATACATACATAAATACAAACATACATAATATATATATGTGTGTGTGTGTTTGTTTGTTTGTGTATAAAGACAAATATATATATATATGTGTATATTAACACACACACACATACACATATGTGTGTGTGTGTATAAACATACATATACTTGTATATAAACTCACATATATATATATGTCTATATAAACATACAAATATGTGTATATATACATACATATATATGTATGTAAAACATACATATATACATGTATTTTAAAAAAATATATTATAAACATACATATATGTGTATATAAACTTACATATGAATGGGTATATAAACATGCATATATAATGTATATAAACATACATATAGACTTGTATACACCCATACATATAGACATGTACATATATAAACATTCATATAGTTCTATAAATAACTAAACATATTGATGTGTATATAGACATACATAGGAATGAGAATATAAATAGGCACACACACACACACACACACTTAAATAAACAATCATATAGACTTGTATGTAAACATATGTATAGGGATGTATGTAAATATACATGTAGTATATAATTTGTTTTGTTATATATTTCCTTAACCCTATGTTTTGTTTCTCTATTTTATTTATAGGTGCATTTATTAATATTTTGAGAGATTGAATAAATGACATTAGAACAATAATGAGGGTTTCGCTGACTGGTTAGTGAGAGGAGAAATTTTTAGAGCATGACCCAGTCGACTCTGAAAATTCAACTCATTTCTATTTTATGTAGAACCCTAATTATTCAATATATATATATATATATATATATATATATATATATATATATATATAGTATCCATAATCAAAAATAAGTGCTCTATTCTTCTTATCACTCTTTCAATTATATACTAAAATATTCAAGGTTAATAAATTTACAAGCACTACACACTTTTCTGGTGGACATAGTCAAACATATTGAACATGAAGTGAACCATGTTAAAACCAATGTTACTTGTAGATGTGCTATGTTCTTGTTCCTTGTGATGGTGTGTTATGTTCTACACACTCTATTGATGTTACATTCAGTATAATCACTATATAAACACGAATAAAAAATTCTAGCAATACATATTGACATGAATTTAAACATACATATAAAGGTGCATTTAAACATAGATATAGATGTGTATATAAACATAAATATAGACATCTATATCAACATATATATACACATGTATATAAACATACAAACATACATATATATATATATATATATATATATATATATATATATATATATAAACATGATTATATACAATTATATAAAATTATATAAAGATACAAATATACATATATATAAACATACATATTTGGGTAAAAAGCATACATAAATACATATTTATACACATATATGTCAATATAAACATAGATATATAAGTGTATAATAAATAACACTTATAAACAAGTATATAAATATAAATACACACACACACACACACACACATATGAATAGACATGTATATAAATATACATTTATATGTATATATAAACAAAGATTTACATGTATATAAACATTCATATATGGATGTATATAAATAGACATATGTATGTTCATGTAAACATAAATACTTTTGCGCATAAAAACATACATTATGTATATAAACATATATATATACATGAATAAAAACACAAATATATTGGTGTATAAAAACATACATATGCACATATATATAAATAATATACATTCATATATGTGTATATAAACAGACATATATAGAAGTATATGAACTTAAATATAAGTGTATATAAAATACATATAAAGGTGTATATAAACATAAATATAAATGTCTTTAAAAAAATACAAATACACTTCTATATAAGCATACCTATATATGTTTATATAAACTTGTATTTAAACATAAAAATAGGCATGTATTTTAAAATTACATAAAGATGAGTATATAAACATACATATAGATCTATATATAAACATACATATAGGTGTGTATATAAACAGACATATATAATGATTATAAACTACATAGGCATGTATATAAACAAACATATAAATTTGTATATAAACATGCATATGGATCTATTTATAAACAAGCATATAGACATGTATACAAGCATATATATAGACATGTTTATAAAGATACAGAGATAAATTTTTATAAACATACATAAAAATATGTATATAAACATACATCATAGACTTGTATATATACATACTATATATACACATGAATAACATGGACACACACACACACACATGTATATAAGAATACAAATAGACATGTATATATACATAATACATATTAATGTGTATAAATAATCACATATGTACATATTTATAACTTATATATACATATACGTGTATATATACATAAAATATGTACATATATATAAGCATGGATATTTACTAGTATAGATACATACATATGTATGTGTATATAAACAGACATATGTAAGTGTACATAAATAAACAAATATATGTTTATGAAAATAAACTAATATATACATGTATATAAACACATACATATAGACATGTACATAAAATTACATATAGATGTGTATATGAACATACATATATTATATATATATATAAACACACATATACGGGTATATAAGCATACATATATTTGTTTTAAAGATGTATAAAAACACATATTTGTGTATATAAACATCCAAATAGATGTGCGTGCATGCGTGCGTGTGCGTGTGTGTATACATAGGCATACATATAGATGTATATATAAACATAATGTACACGTGTAAATAAACATATATGTACATATGTAAATAAACATACATATATATGCGCATATAAATAAACATATATGTACATATGTAAATAAACATACATATATATGCGCATATAAATATACATATATGTGTATATAATCATACATATTGACATGTAGTTAAACATATAAGTGCACATTTATAAAAACATGCATATATACTTATATACAAACATTCATATAAACATGTATGAAAACATACAAATAGACACATATATAAACACACACAAACACACACACACACACACATATTAATATGTATGTTTGTATATATATACATGTGTCTGTGTGTGTATAAACATACATATATTCATGCATATAAATAAACATATATATTTGTATATAAACATGCATATAAATATACACACACAAACACATATGTGTATATAAACATACATATATACATGTCTATGTACATATATATATATATATATATATATATATATATATATATATATATATATATATATATATATATATATATATGTGTGTGTGTGTGTGTGTGTGTGTGTACGTACGTATGTATGTAGTATGTATATAAACATACATGTAAATGTATAAATAAACAAACATATTGACATGTACATAAGCATAAATGTAAACATTTATAGAACCATGAATATATGCATATATATAAACATACACATATAGACTTTATGAAAATATACAAATATACATGTATATAAATATATATATTTACATGTATATAAGCATGTATGTACATATATATTAACTTATATATTTATGTGTGTGTGTGTGTGTGTGTGTGTGTGTGTGCGTGTTTGCGCATAAAGATAGACATATATTCATATAAATAAACATACATATATATGCATATATAAACATACATATATATTTGTATATAAACATACATATATACATGTATATAAATTTTTATTTATATGTGAGTATTTAATCAAGCAAATAATTTTCTAAATAAACATACATCTACGCATGTAAATTAACATATATATAAACAAGTATATAAATATACATATAGACGTGTTTAAATATACACATATATTGATATGTATATAAACCTACACATAGATGTGTATATTAACATACATATGTATTTAAAAACAAATATACAGATGTGTATATTAATATACAATTATATGTATATATTAACATACGTAGATACAAGTATATAAACATAAATATATACATGTATATAAACATACATATAGACATGTATATAAACATACATATATATGTGTATATGATCATACATATAGACGTTACTTGTCTATAAACATGCATATAGAAGTGTATAGAAACATACATATTGACAATGTATATAGACATAGATTTAAAAATGTATATAAACATACATATAGATGTGTGTATAAGGATTCATATAAAACATATGAATATAGACAGAAACGTAGAGGTATATATAATCATAAATATATATGGACATATAAAAACACAAATATAGACTAATATATAAACACACTAATTGACATGTGTATGTGTGTATGCATGTGTATGAGTGTTTAATAAACAAACATAAAGATGTGTATATAAACATACGTATATATGTGTTTAAAAACATACATATGTATGTGTATATAAACTGATATATATATATATATATATATGTGTGAGTGAGTGTGTGTGTGTGTAAAAACAACCTTATTTACATTTATATTTACATATATATAGATGTGTATATAAACTAATTACATATATATACACATGAATATAAACATACATATTGAGGTAAATATAAAGACATATATAGACATGTATACAAATATACATATAAACCTATATGTACACATACATATATGTGAATATAAACACACACAATCACACACACACACACACATGTGCGTGTGCGTGCGCGCGCGTGCGTGTTTATAAACAAACATAACAAAGATGTGTATATAGACATAGATATATACATGTATATAAACATATATACACATAGACTTGTATATAAACATTCATATATATATATATGTATGTATGTATGTATGTATATATAACCATACATATAGACTTGTATATAAACATACATATAGAAATGTAAATAAACATACATATTTGTTTAAGAGAGGGTTGTATATAAACAAAAACATAGATGTTTATATAAACATAAATATATACATGTAAATAAACATATATATAAATGCATATATAAGCATTCATATATATAGATGTATATTTAATCAAAAATATATACACATATACAAACATAAATATCGAATCATGTATAAATATACATATATATGTGTTTATAAACATACTGATAGACATGTATATAAATATACATATAGACAAAATGTATGTAAAAACATATATTTACATGTATATAAACATAAATATAGGCATGTATATAATCAAAAATATAGGTGTCATTAAACATACCTAGAGAAATGTATATAAACATACATATGTGTATATTAACACACATGCACACACACACACACGCACACACATGTGTGTGTGTGCATGTGTGTATAATAAACATGCCTATGTGCATGTATATAAACATACATAAAGACATGTGTGTGTATATATATATATATAGACATGTATAGAAACATACATATAGTTGTGAATATTAACACACACACACACACACACTTATATGTTTGTTTGTGTGTGTGAGATTGTGTGTATTTGTGTGTATCTAAGTGTGTGTGTTATAAACATACATATAGATGTATATATAAACATATATTTATTAATGTATATAAGCATACACATATATATACTTGTATATATTACACACACACACACACACACATGCTTATAAATATACTTATATATGTGTAAAGAAATGCTTATTAACATTGATATAAACATACATATAGACGTGTATATAAACCTACTTATAGATATGTATATATGTGCGTGTGCGTGTTTGTGTGTGTGTGTGAATTTGTTTATAAACAGGCATATTAATCCATATATAAATAGATGTATAAGTTTAAAAAAACATATTTACATCAAGATAAACTTACATATTGATGTGTATATAAAGATACATTCATATATGTATATAAACATACATATAGATGTGTATTAAAACATACAAATATCCTTGAAAATAAACATACAAGTATATATTTGTTTGTAAAGATATATATAAGTGTATATAAACATACAAATATACAAGTATATAACATACATATAGACATGTTTATAAACATATATATAGGCATCAATAAAATGATACATATAGATGTTTATATAAACATACATATATTGATATGAATAAAACATACATATAAAGTTGTATATAAATTTACAAATAGACATATATATTAACATATATATTTATCTATAAATATACATACATATGTTCGTATATATAAACAATATATATATATATATATGTCCTATATATATATATAAACATAAAAGTATAGATAAATACATTTGTATGTGTATATAATAAGAGATTTGTACGTGTATATAAACAAACATATATACTTGTAAATATATTGCCATATATACATGTATATAAACATAAATATATAAATGTATAAGATCATACATATATATGTATATAAATAATAATATACATGTGAATATAAAGATTTATATACATATTTATATAAACATGTATATATATATATGTATGTGTGTGTGTAAATGTACATATATTTATATATGTATGTAAGCATACATCTATACAGGCATATATATGTACATGTACATAAACAAAAATTATACTTCTATTTAAAATGGCATATATATGGGTATAAATACACTTATATAAACATGTACATAAACATACAAATAGACGTGTATATAAACATACATATAAATGCGTATATAAACAAACATATAGACATGTAAACAAATATACAGATATAGATATATATAAACATACACATAATGTGTATATTAACATAGATATATATGTTCATAGAAGCATACAAGCATACACACACACACACACACATCTAAACATAGAGATATATGTGTACACACATATATATGTATGTGTGTGTCTACATACATATATTGGTGTATATAAACATATATATATATAGGTGTATAATAACTTCTAAAGACATCTATACAAACATACAAATTTTTGTGTATATAAACATACATGTGTAGATATAGAAACTTACATATATAAGAGTACCGTATATTAACATAAATATGTACATATACATAACCATAGATTTGTGTGTGTGTGTGTGTAGGTGTATAAAAACATACATATATACATAAGTATATAAAAGTACATATAGATATGAATATACGCAATTATATAGACACATATATGAACATACATATATGAGTATGTAAACATACATATATACATGTATATAAACTTACATATAGGCATTTATATAAACATACATATTTACGTATATATAAACACACACAAATATGTGTATATAAATATACATATATACCTATATATATACATACATATAAATGTGTATATTTATATACATATAGATGTCTATATAATCATACATATAGATGTGTTAACAAACATACATACATACATACATGCACACTTATATAGACACGTATAGACACGTATATGAAAGTACATATATAGACATAAGTACATATATGAAAGTACATATATACTTATATAGACATAAGTATATAAAAGTACATATAGATATGAATATACGCAATTATATAGACACGTATATGAACATACATATATGTGTATGTAAACATACATATATACATGTATATAAACTTACATATAGGCATTTATATAAACATACATATTTACGTATATATAAACACACACAAATATGTGTATATAAATATACATATATACCTATATATATACATACATATAAATGTGTATATTTATATACATATAGATGTCTATATAATCATACATATATATATATATGCATTTATGCATTCATCTAAACATGTATATATATGTACATATAGAAGTGTATATAAACATAAATATGGATGTATATATAAAAAAACCTATATATATAGTGATGTCTATAACCATACATATGTATGTATATATAATCTTAGATACAGATATGTATATAAACATAAATATCTATGTATATATAACTTTAAATATATGAGTATATAATCCTTCAAATGTACTTGTATATAAACTTAGATATACGTGTATAAAAATATATATATTTATGTGTATATACATACATTATATGTGTATATAAACAATTAGATACACACACACACACACACACACGTATATGCACTTATATATAGACATGTATAAAAACATACATATGTATGTATAAATAACCTTAAATATATATGAGTATATTAGCCTACAAATGTATGGGTATATAAAGTTAAATATATGTGTATAAAAATAGACATATTTTACATGTTTATAAACAGACATTATTTGTGTATATAAACAATCATATATATCATTATATAAAAACACAACTTATATACCACGTACATAAACATTCATATAGGCATGTATATAAATACACATATAGATGTATATATAAACATACACATATATAGACATGTATATAAACACACACACACGCGTGCGCTCACGCACACACACATGTGTGTGAGTGCGTGCGTGTGTGTTTATAAACATACATATAGATGTGTATAATTAAGAATAATTATATACATGTATATAAACATACATATATACATGTATATAAATGTACATGTTTATATGTTTATAAAGACATATACATGTATAAAAATACATATTTACATCGATATAAACATACATATAGACGTGAATATAAACAAACATTTAAAAGTGTATTTCAACATACATTTAAATGTTTACATTAACACACATATAGATTCGTATAAAAATTTACAAATATACTTGAATATAAACATACATGTATACGTATATATAAACATATGTATATGTGGGTGTGTGTGTGTTGTGTGTGTGTGTGTTTGTGTATAAACAATCAGATATAAAAGTATATAAATGTATATATAGACATGTATATAAGCATCCATATATTTGGATGTTTTTATATATGGATAACTGTCGCTAATTATCGACGGTCATCCATACATATATAATTCCTTAGCTAATTAGTGATGGTCATCCATACAGATATAATTCCATCGCTAATTAGTGACCATAAATAGACATCAATAGATACTACAAGAAATAAACTATTTAAAATGAAATTAGAAATGCTCAAAATAGTTTCAAAAATTAGGAATGGATTTGAAAAGAAATTGAAATGGAGTTTAAAAAACCTGGAAAAAATAGAAACGAAAAAAAATTGCGTTGCTAAATATCAACAAAAATTTTTGAGTTTTTTTATTCCCTCGCCAAATGATCCGCAAAGTGAGAAGCAAATAGACTTACGTGATATTTATTGATAGAAATATTTGCATCCATTTATAATAAGAAATGGAAATTATATCTATTTCTATTATTGCGTGTGATATTAAGTCAATTGCTATATAAATTAAAATGGTTATTGATGGAAAGTCATTCCGTCGCTATTTTTTGAGACGTAAATAAATTCCATCTCTAAAATATGATAATTAATTTTTGAAAACCACTTTAAAACTTTGAAGTTTTCTTAGGGTTTCAGGGATTTGTTGGTTTGGTTGTGATTTCATCCGATTCATGTTATGATTTTTATTTATCACATCTGTATAGTTTTGAGAGCTCAATTTGTGCATTTTCATGTTACGTATAATTCCTTTTCATTTTTAATATTTATATTGGGTTCTATCTGGTTGTTTTGCTGAATTATTATAAATATAATTGATAAATTATGTATTTTTTTTATTTTTTTACATTTTCCTCATACTTTTATTTGTAAAATTTTTTTTAACCTAATTGATTTATAAAAGTTTTGTTTTTTTTTATTATTGACTTATACTTAATATCACTAAAATTATTTTGCATTTTGTTTCCTTACTATAATTACATGATATTTAATAATTTCAAATTGAATAACTCATATTAATGATGTAACATTAACAATAAACAATTTAACATAATTAAAATAATTACTAAATGTTCATTTGTAATAACAATACTAATGGAAAAAAAATATAAGGAGGGTATCCAATTACAATAGTTAAATGTAATGAAAAATTATAAAACTAAAAAAATTAGAATCTAATTTAAAAATAATATAGTTGGTTGATCTACATTTCACTAAAACTATAATAAAATAAATAATACCCACCTTTATTTAATATTAAAATATTTCATATTACATGTCACATGTAGTATATGCTTACGTATACTACATGCTTCATATAGATTAGAAAAAATCTCATTCATTTAATAATGTTCTCTGTTAATAGTTGATTTATTTTGTATGTTTTTTTCATTGATAAATTTTAATATATTGACATTGATAATTTATTTATTATTTAAATTATATATAATATGTTTATATAATTATTTAGTACTTATTATTAATATAGAAATTAAAAATTATGACATTGCACAGTTTTCTTTTCTCTTTATTAATGCAATTTCATCAAATATTGATAAATAATAATTTTTTAGTTTTATGCAAATGACAAAAATATATTAGAACAACTTGTCTTATCTGATTTTAATACAAAATTATTTAATAATTATTTTACCACAACTTATTTGTTAGATATATGCAATTTCATAAAAATGTTACTATATCTTTATTACAAAAATATCTTTATGTTTATTATTATAACTATAAAAATATGAATGTTATGTGTTATAAGAATGAAAAACATTATACGACCTTATTGTCAATGGATGAATGTAAGACTAAAAGATGAGTTTTTAACAATTGAATTTGTAAATAAGATTGAGGAATTTATTATCTTCGCTGAAAAATAGCTTAAATTTATGAATGAAACAAAAATATGATATTCATGTAATGCTCTTAAATGTCAAAATCTAAGTTTTTATGATATGGACTGGGTGCATTATAATCTGGTAAAAAAATGAATTTGTTAGCTACTATTATATTTGGTATAAACAAGTGGAAATAATTGTGCCACAAATAACTAAACTTTATGTATATAGAAATATTGATTCAACTATTACAATGTAATTTGCTAATCCCAACGATGCATATGAAATAATTTTGAATTATGTTATTAGTCATTCATTAAATTTGAATATCAGTGAAAATATCCAAATATCATCAGCAAAATAATTTTTGAAATGCTAAAAGCTTCAGAATAAGAGGTTTGGGAAGATAATCCATATGACCACTTAAAGTTATATGTGGTGGCTAGACTAATGAATTTAAAGGAAAAACATCTTTTTTTAGAAAGGTTTTATGATAAAACATGCCAATTTTTATCTAAATTATTACCAAATAATAACATCATTACATATAGTTTTTAAGTCACAAAAAAGTTAATGCAAGGTTTAGGTTTGCCGGAGGAAAAAAAATACATTTGTTATATTAATGGATGCATGATATATTGGGGCATAGATAATGAAGCAATTGTATATACTTTCTATAACTACCCTTGATACAAAAGAAATATAGCATGTAAAAGCAAAAATAAATATTCCTCACAATAAGATGTATTATTTCTCATTGACTCCTCTCTCCTTCTTGGAAACATTTTGATGATTTTCATCCATCATTTATAGATGAAAGTCAAAATATTAGATCAGGGTTGTGCATGGATGGATTTCAACCATGTGGACAAATCGGGCAATAATACTCTTCATGGTTAGTTATAGTTACACATTGTAACTTACCACTATAGATGTACATAAAAAATGAATACATATTTTTTTGTGTATTATCATGCATGATCTGAGAAATACAAAAGACAAATTAGATGTTTTCTATAGCTTCTTATAATAGAGCCCAAAATTTTGTGAAAGGATGGTGTCGAAACATATGATATATATAGAAAGTAGAACTTTAAAATGTGAGCCGTTCTAATGTGAACTATAAGTGACTTTCCTACATATATTCAATATTGTCCAGATGAAATACTAAAGAAAAATTAACTTGTCCTTAATGCATAGAGGACCCAAGATA
The DNA here is from genome assembly GCA_029783825.1 of Sapria himalayana. Taxonomy (NCBI): domain Eukaryota; kingdom Viridiplantae; phylum Streptophyta; class Magnoliopsida; order Malpighiales; family Rafflesiaceae; genus Sapria; species Sapria himalayana. The sequence goes on from JAREIK010013702.1 coordinate 107,612, forward strand.
CATTTTATTTGTTTAAATGAAGAAAAGCTTCTTGATTTGATAAGCATAGTAAATTCTTACATGTGAAACATCCATTTTGGATGAATATTAATGTATTTTAGAAAGACCATAAAGTCATTAAAAGTGCACAACCTTTGAGGTTAGGTGATAAAATATTACAAGTAATTGAAAGATATGGGTCCAAAAATATTATGGATATTGATGTAGATTGCTTCAAGACACAAATTTCAAAGAGTTATCATTGTGTTTGGAACAAAATCTTTATTAGATATAACATAGATGTGATGAATATTGAGAAATAATTTTTTGGTAATATTTTTAATATTATAATGAATGTGGAGGGGAAAAAAGATAATACAAAATCAAGAGAGGATTTAAAGAGTTATGTTCACATTCAGAGTTACATAGGGATGAATCAATGAATAATTTTTCTAAGACTTGTTATAGTCTTAAAAATGATGAAAAGGAAGCTTTGATCAAATAGTTGATGGAGCTTAGGTTTCTCGATGAATATGCATCTACCATGAGAAGATGTGTTGATATGAAGAAACATATGTTATTTATAATGAAAAGTCATCACCACCATGTGTTCATAAAGAGACTAATACGCATAGTATTCCATGAATTACTTCCACAAAATATTTGGAAAACATTGACTGAAATAAGTATTTTCTTTAAGAATCTCACTTACAATGTCGTAAGAAATGATGAAATGAAGAAATGTATCATCCCCATTATTTTATGCAAACTTGAGCATATTTTTCCTCCTAGCTTCTTTGATTCCATGAAAATCTTCCAATCCACTTGCCTTACAAATCCATGATATCAGGTACTATGCAATATAGATGGATGTATCCATTTGAGAGGTAATATATTTTCCATTTGTTTATATACAAATTTTAATTTATCCATCAAATATTTTTCTTTCTAATATATATCAATTTCATATATCTTAGAAAAATGGAAAAAATATGTTTGAAATAAAGCCAAAGTCGAATGATTGATATGCAATGCCTAATTGGTTGAAGAGGCTTCAGTATTTTGTGCACGCTACTTTTGACCACAATTGTATATTCGGTATAAAATATTATCACCAAAGAATGTATATGGTTTTGGGAATGGATCATATGAAAATGATATGCATTCTATTTTCAGACAAGGGGGTAGATCGTATGGTAAAGCAACATTGAGATATTTTTTGGATGACCTAGAGTATCAAGCTGCACACACATACATTTTGTTGAATTGTGAGAAAATTACACCTTATACTGAGTATTCAATATAACATTTTAATTAATCTAAATATCTTCAATTTTATTTTTGAAGAATATTTGCATAGGAATTAAGGAAAAAAGAACCTCATATTGATGATGATTCAATTGATGCAAAGCTTGAAAAAAATTTTACAAATTAGTTTGAAAAATATGTTAGTTTATAACTTATCATTCATGGTTCTAAATAATTACATACCACATTATATATGTATGAATTTATCCTTTATTATTTTATAGGTACAATTTTATTCATCAAATATATGTAATAAATAAATGAAGGATCTTACAAAATGACCATTATGAAGTTTACATATATATCTCATACATTATGCAAATGGATACAAATTTCACACAATGAAACAAAGTTCAAATATATCTGTAATGAGCAATGGCATTTGTAGTGAAGAGTCTAACTATACTTCATGTACTATTAATTTTCATGATCAACTAATTGAAATTCTACACATGGAGTATCCAGCTTTGCCAATTGAAAGGACTATTCTATTTAAGTATGAATAGTTTGATCCAATTCCAAATATGAGTACTATAATTCATTATCAATATAACTTTGTTGATGTGTACCATAAAAACTATATCATAAGTATGAGCTATTTATTCTTGTGGTATAAATTGAACAAGTGTGTTATACACTTATCTAACCACAAAATATATTGGAGGTTCAAAGGTGACCTACCAATATTCAATAGATTTGGTATAATTATCTTTTATTTTTTGTTATTATATATATTCTTAGAATCAAAAGGATAATATCTATGTCATAATGAATAATATATTGGAGGCTGAATTGGGATGTCCACCTACACTGTTTGAGGTATTCAAGCAGATGCATAAGAAGAAGGATGGATCATTTATGAATAAGCACTCAAATGATATTAATGTGAGTTTCTCATTTTATACTCGTACTTTAATTTTATAATTTAAAATAATAAAAGAAAAAAAAATAAAATTCATTATTTGGCATTAATTGTAAATAAAATACAAACTCAAGTATATTTTTTTGCCATTACTAATGATTTATTTTTTATAGACACATTTAATATAATTTATAAAATCATATTTAAAATATTTTGTAGTAGTCACAGGATAGTTTCTTTTGCTAGTATAATTTTTTTTAATATAACAATTGATATGTGTCATATTTAATTTTAACAATTATAAAAAACTATAAAAAATATGATTGCAATTGCTTCACAATTGACATATCATTCTATAGAGGTGCAAGAGATTGATGTCGAACATATTTACCTTTAGACTGTTAGAGTGGAGCTGAAAAATGGCAAGTAAACAATCTTGATACCCATGCATCTATATTTTATCTAAGTTCTATTTGGAGTTATTCATCATCATCTCCCAATTACAATAACATGTATGATGAGAGATTTCACGAGGAGATGCAAGATATCTAGGATATATTGCAAAACAAAAATGAGGAGATGCAATAAAAGAATGAAGAGATACAATAAAAGAAGGAAGAGATGTAAAAAAATGAAGAAATACAAAAAAATTGAAGAAATAAAAAAAAGAGAGACTAAAAGATTGAAAAGAGTAGATGAAATACAATAGAAGATTTTAAAGATGAAGAAAAATAATATATAAGTTGGCAGAGGCATCATCTATTTTTCATCATTCTAAAGAGGATCTATCCAATCTCTAAAGGGTAATACTATTCAGGAGAAGAATTTATAGTTGTTTATGAGGAGTTATTAATTTTTTGTAACCTATATTTTTGATGCGGATTTATGGTTCTTGTGCTAATATTATTTTTTTGGTTATAAATTGTGTATTGAAATTTATAGACACTTATTTTTGATATATGACATTTTATTTTATAGTGGATGTTACGTGAATATCATTTTATAAATAATACATGGATGTGCTTATTTGGTTTTAGGTCATATAGTTTATGTATGTAAATTGTATATTGTATAAAATATATTGAAACAACAAAATTTCTACTTGTACCTGTTGTAGACAATAGAAATGATATTTTCCGTTTCTAAATCCATTTCGAAATAGAAATGGATTCATGTGTATTTATTGATCTGATGCTTTTTTTTTTAGAAATGGATAATTTGTTTCTAATGATCATGTTGCAAGATTAGCAACGGAATACTAGATACCTTTGCCGTCGCAATATTTAGCGATGAATTTTCTCCATCACTATTTATAGAAATGTTATTGCATATATACATATAGATTTCTTGTAGTGAGAAACATACATATAGATGTGGGATTATAAACATACATATTGATGTGTACATAAACATACATATAAATTTATAGATAAATATACAAATAGACATGTATATAAAGATACATATTTAATTGTACATAAACATACATATGTGTGTATATATATATATATATATATATGTGTGTGTGTGTGTGTGTGTGTGTGTGTGTGTGTGTGCGCGTGCGCGCGTGTGTGTTTGTATTAATAAACATAAATATCTACATATATATAAACTTAGATATATAGCTGAGTATCATTACATAAATTTGTATGTGTCTATAAACAGAGATAATCACGCGTATATAAATAGACATATACACATGTATAAAATTACACTTATACATGTCTATAAAAAAACATATGGACATGTATATAAATTAAAATATAGACTTGGTATATAAACATAAATATATACATATATAAAAACATACATATACATCAATATAAATTAACATATACATGTGAATATAAACATATATATACAAATTTATATGAACATATAAATACATGTATATAAATGTACATAAATACATGACAATAAACACAAACATATACATATATATAAGAAATACATATATTTGTGTATATAAAAATATACATAGAGTATATAAATACATATAGACATATATAAAGACAAATATATGTATATAAATATATTTGTGTAAATGAATACATATAGACACGTATATAAATATACATATTTATGTGTATATATACATAGATATATATATATATATATATATATATATATATATATATATATATATTTGTATAGAAACATACATATGTGCGTGTATATAAACATACATGATATGTTTGTCTAAAAAGACATATATATGTGTTTAAAAATATACATATATACATGTACATAAACATACATATAGAATGTGCATATAAACATACATATAAATGTGTATATAAAATAACATGTAGATATATATACAAATATTCATATATACATGTATATAAACATAATTGTTTGTCTGTATAAACATACATATACATATGTATATAAATTCGCATATATATATATATATGTGCATGTAAACATGCATATACATGTGTGTGTGTGCGTGTGTGTGTGTGTAGGTGTGTTTAAATTGCATATATATAGACATGAATATAAACATACATATTTATGTGTATATAACATACATATGTACATATATATAAACATAGATATATATGTGTATAGGAACCATATGTATGTGTATATTAACAAACAAATATATACATATGTATATATATACATGTGTGTGTGTGTGTGTGTATATATATATGTATATATAAAAGCAAACTTATATTCTTGCATATAAACATATATATTTATATATAAAATACATGTATATGTGTATATAAACTTACATATATACATGTATATAAACATATATATTTATATACATACATATACATACATATATACATGTATACATGTATATTAACATGCATATAGATGGGCATATATACACACAAATATAGACGGGTATATATACATACATATAGATGTGTATATATAAGTAGACCTACATACATACATGTATATAGACATAGATATATATGTGTATGTAAACATACACAAATACATGTATATATACATACCTACATATGTGTATATTAACCTAGATATAGATATGTATGTAAACATACATATTTATGTGTATATATACATACATATCTTTGTAGGCATAAACTTACACATATATATACGAGTGTATTAACCTACAAATGTACCAAGCTATATAAAAACTTAGATATATATATGCGTGTGTGTGCGTGTGTGCGCGTGGGTGGGTGGGTGCGTGTGTGTGTATAAATAGTCATATTTATGTGTATATAAACAAAGATTATCTGCATATATAAATAATCATATATATATCTATATAAAAATGCACTTATATACATGTATATAAACATACATATATAGATCGATGTGTATATAAACATACATAAAGATGTGTAAATAAACATACATATCAATGTGTATACAAACAGACATATTAACATATATGAAAACATACATTTAAACTTTTTTATAAACAAACATGTATATATGCATATTAACAGCCATATATGTATATATAAACATACATATGTAAACAAACATAAAAAAGGGATGTATTTAAAATTACATAAAGATGTGTATATAAAGATACGTAGAGATTTGTATATAAACATACATATAGATGTCTATATAAATTGACATATATATAAATTGACACACACACACACAACACACACACACACACACACACACACATATATATATATACTACATATACATGTATATAAACATATATATAAATTATTGATGAGTTTAAAATATCACTAATGCATTGAATCTCATAAGAATTTCAAAGTTAAATGTCCTTGGTCGTGCTCACAACTTAGACAATTGACCTATGTGAAAGTTTATCGTATGCATTTATCCTGGGGTTGGAAATGAAGGATTGGGGGGAGGATGAAAAAATATTTTTTTTTTAAAAACATACATATAGATTTGTATATAAACACGCATATAGATCTATTTATATAAAAACATTTAGACATGTATTTAAACATGCATTTATTAGATGAACATAAACATACTTATATATCTATTTAAAAACATACTTTTAGACGTGTTTATAAAGTTACATATATATAAATATATATATTCATTTAGACTGAGTAATTTATCAAACTTATATATGTGTATATAAACATATACATATAGACATTTATATAATCATACATATAGATATGCATATAAACATGAATAAACATGTGTATATAAGCATACATATAGAAGTGTATATTACAATACATATATGTTTATATAAATAAACATATATGTGTGTATATAAACATAGATATAGATATGTAAATAAGCACGCATATATACATGTATATAAACATAGATATATATGTGATTATAAAGATAAATATATACACATGTATATAAATATACATATGTGTTTATAATTATACATATATGTGTATATAAAGATACATATAAAAGTGTACGAATACATACATATATATGTGTATATAAACAAGAATATATATATGTATATGTGTGTGTGTGTGTGCGTGCGTGTGCGCGTGCGCGTGTGTGTAAACACACTAATAAACATGTATATAAATAACATTCATATAGACATGTATATCATCATACATAGACATTTATATAAACAAAGTTATGTGTGTGTTTATAAACATACGTATATAGGTGTATATAAACTTATATATAGACATTATATAAACATACACGTATACATGAATGTAAACATACAAATAGATGTATAAATAAACAAACATGTGTGTTTAAAAATCATATGTACATGTATATAAGCAGATATTATACATGTATTTGAACAAACATGTGTAAACATAAACACACTTATATACATATATTTGAATAGATATGTGTGTATAAAAACACACTTATATACACGTATAAAAAAATACATATAGATGTGTAAATATATTAACATAGATATTTAAGTTTCTATAAACTGACATATAGACATATAGATATGTATACATATATATATATATATATATATATATATATATATATATAAACTTGTATATGAACGCACATATAGACATGTATATTAACAAACATATAAACACACACACACACACACACACATGTGTGTGTGTGTGTGTAAGCGTAGATATAGATGTGTATATAAACATACATATAGATCATACATGCATATAAACATCCATATAGAATTGCATATAAACACTCATATTAACATTTATATAGACATGTATATATATACATGTATTTAAACATACATATAGATTACATCTATACAAACATACTTATATTAGACATGTGTATTTAATCATACATATACATGTATTTAGAAACATACATATATAAATGTAAATAAACATACATAGATTAAATAATGAATATAAATATACATGCATACATGTATATAAGCATACATATAGACATGCATATAAAACTTCATATAGAAATGAATATGTACATGCATATAGATACTTATATAAACACACACACACACACACACAACACACATATATATGTGAATATAAACATACATATAGACTTGTATATAAACTTACATATATGTATATAAAAATAGGTATACCCACATATAAACATACATATAGACGTGTATATAAACAAATGTCTTTACGTGTATATAACTATACATTTAGACATGTATGTAAACACACATGTATATTTGTATATAAACATACATGTATATATGTATATAAACATACATATAGATGTGTATAAAAGTGTACATATATATGTGTATATAATGTACATACATACATATACATACATACATACATATATATATATATATATTTGTCTCTGTGTGTATAAACATACATTTATTCATGATTATAAACATACATATAGATGAAATGTAATAATTTTTAAAAGAATAACTATTACTAATTGAGAAACTTTAACAATGAATAATTTATATTTAATATAATGAATACAAAAAGTTTATTTGTAATAACAATGAAAATCAGAAAAAATTATGAGGCTATGCAATTGGAAGGATGAAACATAACAAATAATTGTAAAACTTAAAAAATTATAAGCTCATTTCAAAATTTATATAGTTGCTTGATCAACATTTTACTAAAAGTATAATACAATAAATAATATTTATTTAATATTTAAAAAATCATATGACATCTCACATATGGTATATAACTATTTATACTATAAGCTACATATAGATTAGAAGATATTCTATTAATTTTTTAATATTTTTTATCATTATTTGATTTATTTTTATTATTTTTTCATTGACAAATTTGAATGCATTGATATTGAGAATTTATTTGTTATTTCTATTATATATAATATGTTTGCCTAATTAGTTTGTATTGATTATTAATTTTGAAATAAAGGATTATGACTTTGTAAAATTTTCTTTTTTTCTTTATTAATGTAATTTCATCTAATATAGATAAAAATCAAAAATTTTGCTTTATGTAACTGATAAAATTACAATTATGTCTTTTGATAAATATCTAAGACATTGAAGTCTTATCTCATTTTATGTAATGTCATAAAAAATGTTACTTCATTTTTATTACAAATAAATCTCTCTCCATATTTTTATAATTCAAAAAATATTTGTGTTGTGTGTTATAAGAATAGAAAACAATATATGACATTAGCATCAATGAATGAATGTAAGACTAAAAGATAAGTTTTTGACTAATGAATTTGTAGAGGGAATTGAAGAGTTTATTGGCTTTTCTAAAAAATAGCTTGAATTTATGGATGAAACAAAAATAAGATGCACATGTAATGTCCAAAAATGTCAAAATTGGAGTTTTCAACATGTAGAAATAGTGTGATATCATCTTGGAAAAAATTAATTTATTAGAGACTATTATGTTTGATATAAATATGAGGAATTAGTTGTGCCACAAGTAACTAAGCATTACGTCACTAATTTAAATATTGCAATAGAAATAGCTTATACTAATGATGCATGTGAAGTAATTTGAAAAATGTTAATGGTCTTTCATTAAATTTGAATGTCACTAATGATATCTCAATATCATTGGTAAAATAATTTTATGAAATGCTGAAGGTTTTAGAAGAAGAAGTTTGACCAGGTAATCATATGGTCATTCAAAGTTATTTGTGATGACAAGACTCTTGAATTTAAAGTTAAAATATCATTTTCAAAAAGGTATTATGATAAAATATGCTAGTTGTATCTGAATTGTTACCGAAGAATAACATCATGACAAATGGTCTTTACAGCACAAAGAAATTAATGTGAGGTTTGAATTTGCTAGTGAAAAAATTACATTGTTGCATTAATGACTGCATGATATATTGCTGCATTAATAGCTACATAATATATTGGGGAAAGCAATTACTAATAACAAGATTTGGCACAAAGAGCATATTATTAAAGATAACATTATGTGGTAGTACTCAGATTCTCCTTCTTAGAAACATTTTGATGATTAGTATTCAACTTTTATAAATGAAAGTTGAAATGTTAGATTAGGACTATCCACATATAAATTTCAGCCATTTGGACAACCATGACAATAATACTTTTTATGGTCGGTTATTATTATACCTTATACTTTACTATCATGGATGTGCATGAAAGATAAATACATGTTTTTATCTGTTATTATGCCCAGTCCAATAAATACAAAAGACAAGATAAATATATTTTTTTGTAGCTTCTTATAGCTGGCTCAAAAATTTGTAGGACGATGGTGTTGAAACATGTGATATATCTAGAAAGTAAAACGTCAAAATGTGAGTAGTACTTATGTGGACTATAAGTGACTTTCCTACATATTCAATGTTGTCAGAATTAAATATTGTAGAGAAATT